>MJUU01048426.1:32091-102563 GCA_002080025.1 Modiolus philippinarum | reverse complement strand
ATTGTAATTGAACATTTTATTATCTTCTGATAAATGACCAATAATCTACCAGATAGCATTAACATAGTTTTAAAACGCGAACAAGCCTATGGATAATGAGATCTTACATTAACAGAATTGACGCATACCGAATTTAACATTACAGGGAACAGTTCAATTATAGTGTGCCGCGTGTAAAGCAGTATATGCTTACCCTTCCGAAAAGCCTTATGACACTCCTGTTTGCAGGGGTTAATAGTATAATTTTCCATTTGCTTCGTCTTCATGACGATCACGTCCAAGTACAATACTTTCAAGAGTAATCCCCCAAGAGTAACAGCCTATTTGTAATTTTTGTCAAGTTTTCCCCCTCATTTTACTTGACATTTTTTTTCCATTTTCAGAGAACATTAAATGTATAAGTCCGGGACCTGAATCGGTTTCAGGGGCTCAGGCTACAGAGCTGTCGAGTGCATCCCCAGCTGGTGGATAGGGAAATACCCTGTCTATGCGAGATTGTTGGGTCATAATACGGAATGTGAACCAGAATAGCCGAACTGTGTGGAGAGACGTCATGTTCCATGTAGTATAAAGACCCCTTCTTTATTTTTCTAAGTGGAGCAGAGTCACTGGGTCTCGTATAGAAGGCTAAATTTCCTGCCCCTACCAATTTCTCCCCTTTTCCAGTGGCAATCAAATCTCATTGCCCCGGTTGTCCCTCCCACCTTTATTTCTGTCTTTTACTTACAATTTTTTTATTTGATTAACTTGTTCTCGTCCTGATAAAGCTGAAATATTTCTCACTGGACGTTACACTTTAACTATTCAATCAATCAATTAAATGTATAAGCAGTCCTGACTCGAATATTCTAGTGTATTGTAAGTAAAAGAAGACAGAAATAAAGGTGGAAGGGACAAACACACGAGAACTTTTATTTAAAGAGTCCCATTTGAAAGATTAGACGTGACTGTTCTATAAACAACGGCAGTAGAATACCGAAGGAACAAGGGAAGTGATGATCACAAAAACCAAAGCCCAAAGACATGGCGAAAACGGCAATTATTGTATATTTTAGCCAGTTGTAAGCTAAGTTGTTGCGATAACACTGAAAATAAGCAATCTTAGGTCATATTTATATTATATGCATTTTCTTTTGCTTTAGTCTGCAAATAGATATTCATACTTTGCAAAAACTAAATTAAATAAATATGAATTGTTCAATCGCATTCTTCTTCATTTTACACTGGCAAATAAACTTCTCGCAAAACAAGACTAAAATGATAGATAAGCTTATATAAAAAAATCAGTAGCCTGACACTGTAAAGTACATAATATATAAATGTAGAATATTTTCATTAAAAATTATTCCGGGCATATGTACAGTATATACAAAGAATTCTTTAATCGGAAAATAACATTAAGATGTTTTAAGGCTTTATATCTAGAAATGGCTAAAAAAATAACAATAATAGGGTTTGAATCCAAGAAAACGAGTTTAACCCCACTGCAATTTTTGCGCCTGTCCCAAGTCAGGAATATGTTGGTGACTGGCTTGTCCGTGTCTTCTTATGAAATTTTAGTTTCTTGATATTTGGGTTATTGGATGTGGTTTGTTTCCATTGATTTATTCACTTTTTTTACCTTTTTGGGGCCATTTAGGGCTTGCTATATGGTGTGAGGTTCCTCACTGTGTTGAAGACCGTACGGTGACCCCTAGATGCTTTGTTTTGGGTCGTTTTAACCTGGATATGGGATGTTGTCTCCTTGACATTTACCCAATTTCCTTTCTTTTTCATAATAATAAATAAATAAATTAATAAAAAAAAATAATATGAAAAAGAAAACAAAAATGACAAAAATACTGAATTAATAAAAGCAACAATAAAGAAGAACAATTCTCGATTTTTGTTCAACAAAACGCTTTACTGAAATGAACACCGGTAATACACGTAAAATAAACGATTAGTTGTCATATATAATGTATATAAGTTAAGACGATATTACATTTTTCATTTCGTAAATATAAATTTCTAATTCTAATAAACAATCATTGATACTACAACTCTTGCGATCTTTGTGATCCTTGATCGCAAGGATTGTGATCCTCGATCGCAAGGTTTGTGATCCTCGATCGCAAGGTTTGTGATCCTCGATCGCAATGGCTGTGATCCTTGATCACAAGGCCTGTGATCCTTTAATTGTATCTCCTGCGATCATTGCTCACAATTATTGCGATCAATGAACACAATCCCTGCTATCAATGATCATAACACCTGCGATCAAGGATATCACAACACCCGCGATCAATGATCGGAAACCTTGTGATCATGCAGTCATTGATCGCATTCCTTGATTGCGATCAATGATCATAACTTTTTTCTGTGATCCTTTTGTGATCCCTTAGTGATCCTTTTGCAGTCAAATTGCCAGGTTGAATATTCCTGGTACTGTATTTTGTAGATGAATAGACATCGATATGTCGACTTTTTATGATATGCATGTGCTAAAATTCACCTTAATATGATAAAATATATGGTAGAATCTATATAAGACATTCCACATGTTTTTTATCTCAAGATTATAAGTGCAATTTGTCATGGTTTAATGGCAAGAGTGAAGTTTTTTCCATTCACTAGCGCAAATCCTTAGATTAATGAATTCAATTCTTCGATGATTATAATGTTAACATCGTCAATATTTTAGAAAAGACTTGTAAAGACTTCAAATATGCTTTCCCAGCAAGGGGGTGGGTTGGGGGGGGGGGGCAAACACTTGGTTAAAAATATCATCTGATTAAAGTTGTCCCTGACGTAAAATTCAAAGGAAAAGAATGGTTTAGTTGTTCTCGCGGCCTTTATCGAGATGACACAATCAAGTACAGACGGCCAATTCTCTCTGTTCCCGTTCTTAGTTTTTGTGTTGTATATCGCAGCAGTAGGCCAGTTATGTCCATTTTACCAATATATATTTACATGCAACACGACAAAGACCAATAAAAATATACATGTGATACTACAGGTTACTTGTCTGGTTGCCATTCCATTTTTAATAAAGCTTTAAAAAAATTCTAATTCAAAGTAAAAAAAAATATAATCATGAATGGCACTGTGATAGAAATCTTTTCATTTAGGTTGTAGAGTTTTTAGGAATTATATAAAATTAGACGTGGTAGATATGGTAAAATAAAAAAAGCGAAAATAATCGTTTTGTTTTTGTCTTTTGATTTATAAATTTCTCATGTCACGTAAATAATCCTGGTATGTGAATAACAAAGTTAGAGACAATAAATGTATATCGTTATAACTAAATACTGTGACGTTGATATGATTTGAATTAAAAATAAAAGATTCTCATGACAATGTCAATTTTGCATATTTTGTTTGGGATAGGAGGTGAGAATGTATCGATTTTGAATCGCCCTGAAAAAATTTTCTTACACATATATATAATGTATATATAGATGTATTGCCAACGTATACCTGAGACCAACTTATCACAATCTGGGAGACATTTCATTGTTCACAAATTCAACAATTCAACTCTGAACTTTGTAAAAGTATAAAATGATGAGAATTCCCATT
Source organism: Modiolus philippinarum (assembly GCA_002080025.1). NCBI lineage: Eukaryota > Metazoa > Mollusca > Bivalvia > Mytilida > Modiolidae > Modiolus > Modiolus philippinarum. Next base: position 99,002 of record MJUU01048426.1, on the reverse strand, counting down.
TTTCAAGAATGTACCAAATATTGAATTACTAATACCACTACTAGAATATCGAGGGATGAGATTGTAAAAAATCACACGTCAGTTTTAGCATCATTTGGCACAAAAGCCAATGATGAAAACAATCAACCCCCTTACATCTACTGGGTACCTTAACTTCATAAGAATCCATACAAATAACTAAATACAAACAGAGATTCATTGCCGGGTCTTCCAAATGCACCACAAAACTTCTTTCACAGCTCCTCACTACCTTGTTGACCGCAGTCAGAGATGGCCTGAAAAATTACTGTAACAAAGCTTACTCCACAAGCGGCGTGAATCAAATGTGGATTCTTAAAAAAATCCAAAGATCTCCTTGAACAACTATCCTCAACCAGTCTTCCCCATTGCCATAGCATTCAAACTTTTGACTTTTCTACTCTTTATAAAACCCTGCCACACAATAAACTGAAAACAGTAATTACAGATTTAATACATCAATGTTTCTGCATTAAAAATGGAGAACGCAGATATACCTTTTTAGTCATAGGAAAAGACAAGACATATTTTGTTAAGATCCATAGTGATTCAAACAAGAAGTACACCGAGACTGACGTAATCAAAATGTTAGACTTTTTTTATCGACAATATTTTTGTCGAATTCGAAGGTCGTGTTTTCCAAAGACAAAAGGGATTCCTAAGGGAACTAACTGTGCGTCGCTTTTAGCTGACCCTTTCCTTTACTCGTACGAGGCCAAGTTTTTACAAAGGCTTATTCAAAGAAAAAAAAAATAGCCCAGTCTATTTCAGCTTCCGCTACATAGACGATGTACTTTCTCCTTATAATCCTAAATTTAAGGAGTATTTACATAAGATCTTTCCCAATGAGCTTGAAATTAAAGAAACAACTGTAACACCTACTTCAGCTTTGTACCTAGATCTTTTATTGTAGATTGACGAAGATGGACGTTTGAAATCTAAGCTATATGACAAGCGTGAGATTTTAATTTCCCAATTGTGAACTTTACCTTTCTTATCAGCAATATACCTACCTCTCCAGCCTATGGAGTGTACATTTTACAGTTGATTCGTTACTGTCGAGCGTGTAGTTAGTACAACGATTTTTTGAACAGCAAATACACTAGCCCAAAAGCTGCTTAGTCAGGGATTTGTTTAACCCATGCTAATTTCATCCCTCAAGAAATTCAATGACCGTCACTATAACATCATTGAAAGATATGACCTTTCAGTATCCCAAATGAATGTGGACATTTTCAGCTTGATTTAAGTCTTCCCGGATTTGACTACCGACATTTTCCTGGATATCCTTTCATTTACCATTCACTCACAGTGTGACGGGTGCTGTTAATAGAACAGGACATGCTTACCCTTCCGGAGCACCTGATGTCACTCTCAGTTTCACTAGAGTTCACACTGTGAGTGCCTTTGTTTTGAATGCTGTGATTTCTAATTCTGTGCTTTGTATCTGTCTTACGTCATTGTTTTGTGTCTAACATCGCTGTTTTCTGTGTTCTCGTTTTCGCCATGTTTTTGAACTTCGATTTTTGTAAATTTCACTAATTGTTCCTTCGGCATTCTACTGTCGTTGTATTTTTACCTATACTCCGGCAGTGTAGTTGCATATTATGATACACTTTATGTTTTCTTGAAAGACAGAAAAAAATGTATTTTTTGCCTAGATGTATGTAAAGACAATCAAACTTGTCAAGATTGTCAAACATAAATATTTGTGGCAGGGATAATTAAGAGTCAAAATGAAATCTCTTTTTCTTAACAGTGTTTTAAGACAATTAATGCATTGCTTAGAACAAATATTTGGCATATCTGCAGATATTACTTCCAGATTTTATACTGGGCAAATAAAGAAACGTTACACCAGTTTTAAGTAAAACAAATCTACATTTCTTATGGTTTTACATTTCAATGATAAACAACAACAACTACAATGAATTCTTTTCACGTAAACATTTTTAACAAAATCGAAAACGACTTTACGTCATTATTCGAATTTTAACTAAAAGGCTATTTTTAAATTTCTACATCGACACGTTTAAGAAGGGAACTTTGAAAATTGTGAAAAAGTGCACATAAGCAAATGCCCCGCCAAAGTCATAATGAGCGAGAACAAGCGATTAGAATGCTGAATGCAGGAATGACTCCAGTTGAAGTTGCGAATCATTTTAATGTATCAAGCATGACAATTTTTAGACTTAAGAAACGTTAAAGAAATCCTGGCACGATGAATGATCGCCCTCGTACTGGTAGATCACGTAAAACGACGTTTCGTCAGGACAGGCATATCAGGATGATACACTTACGTAACCGGTTTGTGAATGCAGCTGTTACATCGCTAAAAATCATCGGTCTCAACCGTAACAAAATTTCTTCTTAAACGGGGCGTAACTACTTACGCCCATTGGTCTAACAGCACGTCGGCTACGAAGCGATCGACCCTGGCACGCCGTCATACGGATGCACGATTGGAATGGGCTCGTTCACGTGTAATGTGGAATAGACTGACGTTACAGCAAGTTCTATTCAGCGATGAATCAAAGTCTTACTCTAAGTTTAGTGACGGTAGAGCCAGGGTGTACCGCAGACGCATTGAGCGATATTTTGATGGTAACTGAATATCATACGGTGCAGGGCGAAATTCTCCCTCTTGTGGTACAAACCTTCCTGCGTAGACATCGTTTTAATCACGTATCCTAACAGGACAACCCCCGGTGATACGTGGCACGTATATCTATGGAGTACTTGAATAATAATTATGTCCTTTTGCTACCCTGGCCAGCGATGCATCCTGATATATCTCTAATCGAGCACCTTTGGGATGAACTTGAACGTTGTGTCAGGAATGGCCGCACTTCGAGCAGGACTGATATATCCCACAAGACTGCACCAAGCAATGGCCGTTTCTTTTCGACGACGGCACCGGATAGTTATGAAAGCAAGAAGAGGTCATATGAGATATTGAAGTGTGAGCTTGATTCTTGTCAATATCTGTGTAAAGTAAACCTGAAATGTTGAAAACGGCATTAAATTATGAAAACTTGCCACCGTTGTTTTGAAGATAGTAAAGCTTAAAAAAGTCGTCAGAAATGAGAATCCATTGCTTGAAATAAAAAAAATGTGTTGATAAAGTAATAGTGTAACGTCCTTTTTTGCCTGGTATATATCGATTTAACGGTGAATTTTGGACAAATCTGAAATATTTTTTTGCATCAGTGTCGAGAAAAAGTATTGAATTTATATAGACAAATGGGTTTGAAATACTGTAGTTTTCTGTAATTCATTTTACATTGTTATATAAAAACAAATTATGGGTGTTCTGGTTATTTTAATGCGAATATAAAATAATAATAAAAAAAGATTAATGGAAAATTTGAGGTGGTAGGGGAAATTTTTATGGATGTAGTAAGTTTAAATGCATAAAAAAATGCTATAGTTGTACTTTTTTTACACAAAAGATATTATGTACTTTTATTTTATACTACCGTTAAATGATTTAAAAAAACAAAATAAATCCGAAAACGAAAACAATCAAAGATCTGTTTTGCTGGTCTTTTTTAAAAGTTAAAGAATGGGCATTTTACTCATGTTAGCAATTATGTTGACATATTCTATATTTAAGAAAGTACACCGGAAGGCTAACACTCTTTGACCCTTCTTTCAAAATTACGTTTTGTCTTATGCTTTTTCTGTTCCAAGATAGTGGTCATTGAGTTAGTAGTCTACCTGTATTGGGTTTTATTCGCGTGTTTATGATACTATAGGGAAACGGGATAGTTAAAGGGGAGGTTTGGGTACCCATAAACCGGTTTAACCCTACCACTGGCTTTTGCTGGTGCCGGTACCAAGTCCGGCTATCCCGAGTTCCTATCGTTATTTATGTTTGTCTCTTGTTTTCATTATTGTTTTTCTGGTGCAGTTTGCTTGTAAATTGTGGCATGTGATTGTAGTTCCTGGCCATTGTAGGTGTTTGCTGTTTTTCTGTTTTTGTAACAACAATTATCAGACAATGGAAATAAGATATTAACGGGTTAAACAGACCACTGAACTTACACAACTTCAATAGAATGTTAAAATTTTCGCCCAAATTTTTTGGGGTAGGGGTACGATATATGGTTTTGAGATACTATTTGGTATAGTAATGTCACGTATATGTATTATGTATATAGCTGTTATCAAAGGCTATAATTTAATAATAGGGGGCAGACGTCAACATTTTGAAGCAATTGAAAGAAAAAATTCTGTTTTCAAAATTTCTACGAATAGCTCCACTTTCCTGTGCAGGTAATGCTCAATTTAACATATTTTATTTTGAAGTTGTATTGTAAGCAGACATGAAAAAGTTGGGGGGGGGGGGAACGCACGGGGGATTATTCAGCCTATGACCAAAGCCAATTTTATTTTGCTACTGTTCTGAGAAAATGAATAATTTCTGCTTCAAATTTGAATAAAATTGAATATTCTTTACCTCAAAATTACGTCTTTTTGACGTCTCCACAAATTGCATCAAGATTTCCCTGTTCAAATAAAGTGTAAATTTAAAGGAGGATATAAAGTGTGACATTTCTCAGAGGTAAACAAAAGTTATTTGAAAGCGAAACGTCAAAACCTAAATCTTTATTGCAACGACTACGTAAAAGTGAGCTAGAGAAGACAACAAAACTGGTTGAGGCAGGCATGCATTACAAGGACGTTTGGTTGGTCAAAACTGACTATGACAGGTCTCTTTAGTCGCTTAAGACAAACAAATACTACTGCTGATTGTCCATGCACTGGTCGACCTGGTGTATCGTTAGTATGTCAAGGGCGGTATATTCTATTAATCCATCTTCAAAACATTCATTCCGGTTCATTCCAGCTGCAATCACTGCTCCACAAATACCCGAACGATATAATGAGCGTATATTAGCGCAAATCATTTGGAACAGACGTAGAGAGGTTAACATTACGTGGCATATGACTTATAACTGGAGTACTCGTCGTCATCGCCGTGAAGAGGCCAATTCATACATTTACTTCGATCAGGATAAAAAGCAACATGTTATTCTCAGTGATGACTCCCGACTTTTGTTGCTGACGTATAAGGGTATACCGGTTGCTAAATAAACGTTATATTGATCCATGCGTAAATGAGTTCGATCGCTTCAGTGCAGGTGAAGTAATGGAATGGGCAGGAATGACTTATTATGGACGTATTGAATTTAAAATTATTGAAGGTCGCCTTACAGGGATCGGGATGAATTATTGCGGCCTATAGTACTGTTTACTGCCAGAAACGAAAAGCGCCACCTTATTTCGACAGGACAATGCAAGATATTATGTCCCTCACGTTTGTATTGATTTATGTCAATAACTAAGCATATGCATTATTTACCATATTTGTCTCCAAAGGAACACTAATGGGATGACTAAGATGACTCTTGACATCTGAAAACAAAACTTTACGACAAGCTTGACGATTTCGACTTTCAAATAGTGAACTTATCGTTTTTCAGCATAAATATTTCCAAATCCCTGGTATATGGCGTCTAAATTTCACATTCATTCGGTATTGCTAGTACAGCATTTTTTTTCAACAGATCAAAATGACTGTCTCAAAAACTTAGCCATCAGTGTTATGTTTAATCAGTGTTCCAATTGTCACTACAAATGTTTTACGGCCGTTACCACGATTTGACAGATCGTTACAATATTTTTATTTCATAAAAGAAAATAGACATTTCTTATTAGATCCAGAGTTTATTACCGAAATGACAAAAAGCGACCATGAAAAAACCGGAATTTTTATTGTAAGTGTGACGGGTGCCACTCAAGGAGCAGATCGCGTTTAACCTTTAGGAGTACATGATAATACCTAAAGTCTAATAGGATCTTGCATAAGGTCAGATTAAAGATCGGGATATCTTTCACAAGTGTAAGAAATTTCGTCTTTTCTCGAGCGGAGCGTAGCGAAATTTCTTACACGAGTAAAAGATATCCCGATCTTTAATTTTGATCTCATGTAAGATCCCATTTCTTCCGTAAAAAGTGAAAAGAAACGTCTGGTAACCTTTACTGTTTGAACAACGTTGTCGCCATTCGAGTATTCTTTACATTGTGACTTCAGGTGTTTTATGACGTTAAGGCATTGTTACGATTGTTGTATCACAAAAATCAACACGCCTTGTTGGTCATTTACCGGTGTGAGATTAGGTCACGTGCATCGATCTCACACGGGTCATCTCCCATTGTAAACCTCCATTTACGGTAGAATTTTGGGTTTCACACTGATTGTGGCTTTCTTGTCATTTTTTTTTATCTTTGTGATGTTTCAGTTTGTGTTCAATATGAATTGCCGTGTTTGTTTTGATTTTTTATTTAAGAATTTCCCCATTCTCACTTTTGCTTCGGTATTCGTTTTTCCATGTATTATATAGGCATATCAGGACAGTAATCCACAGCGCAGCTGGAATCAGTGGCCCAACACAGAATTCAATTCCTAGTTGAGTAGAATAACATACCACAGGCCGTAAATTAACGTTTGATAGCCTCTATGTGCAGAATGTCATCAGCTGCAGTAATTACTGCTGTAGTTGGACCTACTCTATTCAATGGTCTGTGTAATACATTTTTTTTGATGAGATAACTGTTTATTTTTTTTTTTATTTCAGTGGTGAGATTATATCATTATACCACAGAAATCAATAATTGATTGTCAAAAGTTTAATCATACACAAATAAAATCGTTAATATATTTTCTTTTTATGGCTATTATATTTGGCATTTTGTATTTACAGATACAATGTTGAGAATATTTTTAAAAGCATGTATGTTCCGGATAATGCTGTTGTCAGTATGTAGGGCACAGATTTGTGAAACACCATGTGGTACAAATTGTTTTCGAACAGATTGCAACTATACTTCTGTTCCATTAAATCTGATTCCCAATAACGTTGAAGTTTTGTAAGTTTTCATATTATAAAATAATTTTGGTTGATGTTTGCATTGAAATATTGTGTTTGAACACCACTTTTAGGTTAAAGAAGGGTTTGGCTGAACAAGTAGAGTTTTTTTTTAGTTTTCTTATGACTTACTATTCATTTTTTTTTCAATTTCTCACCATACCTTGCCTCTATGACTGCATAATAATCAACACAAAAAACCTTACCATATCCAAGCTGCTTTGACAAAAAAAAAAAAAAAACAAAACAAAAAAAAACAAAAAAAAACAAGAAAAAAACATGTATTCATCGCCATTATTATTTTCTAAAACTATAGCTTTTAGTATAAAATGTACATTTTTCTGTTCCCCTTTTCAAATTTTTCAAAGGGTCTTTGTAATTCTTTTAAATGTCCTTGTTTGAAACAAGGCGTAGGAAGACGAAATTAATAATGTTATAGTAAAGAATAACGTTAAGGATTGATATTTGTAACCATTGAAAAAACATTAGGATATTGAAAACATAATCAGTAATGAAATATAGATAATAAAATTGTATCGAAATAGCCAATACAATCATTAAATGTTTTAATCCAATAATTATAAGTCGATAATTGACAGTGATATGACTCCTTTACTGCTGATCTGAAATACATGTGTTCTTTGAGCGTGGCATCAAAACTGAAGACAGCAAAATATATTTAATGTCTGAAAAATTTTTTATCAGTCAATAACTGATAACAGAACCCTCTCTAAAAATTATAACGTATAACTCACACCATTCGATAAACGTGAAAAAGGACAAAGATGAGAAGAATCATACAACTAACAATAACAAATAGAAACGAAAAACCTGGACAAAAAGGCGTGTGAAAACAATATTTTATACATTTCATAACGTCCAAGTCGGGATCTTTTAAACATGTACTGACTGAGATTTCTGCACACTTGAACGAACAAATTTTAATGATTTTGTTTCTCTGTATGTAGCTTTGAGATAGAAATTTTATGAAAAATATTGGTTGGTCATGTATTTATTTTAAACTCGAATATACATCTTTGTAAAAATGCAAAGTCAAATTTTCATAAAGTAAGACAAAATTTTTATCACAGCTTTGTATTTATTTGTAGGGATTTAAGTGAAAACCTGATAAATGAAATTCCAGTGGGTACTTTTGAAAACTTTACATCTTTAAGAGTGCTGTACGTACCAGTTACCTAGAAGGACATCTGGACAGTGTTGTTGTGTATTATTTAAAAAGATATAAATTCAGAAACAAAGGATATCAGTAAACACATACAAAAAAGGAAAATTACATTTTACAAGCCGTTGTCCAAGGAAACTGCACTAAAACACAAATGAAGACAACATACAAATATTAACAACGGCAGGAACTCAGAAAGGCGGAAAATATTTTATTTTAAACATTTTTAATTATGCTGGATGTGATTATATTTGTATTTGAACAGTATTCTTGATTTATCACAATGTCCCTAATATCATGCAATTTCATAAAAATTAATATTATTGAAAAGTAAATAAGAACCGAATCGTCAGTCTAAGAGAACAAATCAAGGACAATGAAAACGTCGGGAAAAACAAAGAAGCAAAGACATAACATGAGCACGGCACAGAAAAGAAAGGGAATGCACGCACATATACAAACATGAACAACACGGACCTAATAAAAAACATGGATGAGGTGCATCGGTAGTATAAGCATCTCCTGCTTCTTATAAGACACCCGCCGTGTTGTAAAGTCAAATCCTGTAGTCAGAGGAAAATGCAAACTTTAGTAACAAAGAGAAAGATGTGTTGTCATCTGGGAAACTGATATCCCATAGCGGTCCACAAGATCGTGATGTCGACCGTAAAACTTCTGTTGTGATGGGCAACATACCCCTGCCTCATTAACCTATTTGTATGCAACCGAACATTATCAAGGTAGTCACGGTATCGACCACATTGAAAATAAGTGTTCACTGAATTCCTTATGTACTTCCTCATTATAAACACATAATATTAAGACTTAAGAAAAATTCAGGTTGTTTAACTAACTTACACTAAATGAAGACTGTTACCAATTCACTAACTGTTGGAAACTGTCATGTGTCGACATGGCCATATACAGAAACTAAGTTTACCTATTTAATTATTTTTTCACAACTTTTTCGCTATTTTTGTTTCTGTTAAATGCATTTTGTCGAGTGTTACACAAAAACATCAAGATTAAGAATAAAAAAAATAAAATAAAATATAAAAAGAAAAATAATAAAAAAAATAAAATAAAAAAAAATTATATATATGCGTCGAAAGTCAAAGACCACCTTATGTATATATATTTATGAAAGTAAGATTTAATACCTTTTGTGAATGAAAACGTCAACTCCATTGACACGATTGGACTGTGTTTTGTTCATTCCAGGAACAATATATTTTGTTCCTTAAATTTGTCTATTTTCGAAGATACTAGACATAAAATTGCTTCAGAAATGTATTGCCTTTGGGAAAACTGTACCGTACATCTACTACATGTACGTGCAAGTAGATAACATTAGCCTTAGGGTGTTGGTTAAACATTTGTTAGGCGTAATACTATTTTTGTTTATAATTCTATATTCAGTTTCTTAATGAAAAGAGCCTATACTTTCGTAAAATCTATTAGCCTGAAAGATAACGTATGTCATTCAATCAGTCATTTACGGATAGGACTAATCAGTTTTTCCGTCAGTCACGCAACTTGCGTACTGTATCCGTCAAAACGTAAGTATATCAATCAGTCATTTACGGATAGGACCAATCAGTCATCCGTAAGTCACGCAATTTACGTTCTGTATCCTTCAAAACTAAACTTCGCTTCATGTCCGTCAGACTTTGACGGATTTGGGACTGTTCGATCACTGATCGGTGACTGATCCTTGACGGCTTGTGGATTGTTCTTTTAACGACGGTTACTGATGCAAGGGCTGTAATAGAAAAAAATGGAAAATGAAAGGATATGGAGTAATTGCACATGAGACAAAGTCTCTACAAAAATTGGTAAAAACAAGCGGGAGAACATCACTTTTATTGTTGTTCTTCATCTTGAAGTCACCTTGAGGTCTTCATCAATGAACCTTCAACAAAGTTCTGATTTATCTTTTAGTTGCTGTTGCACGTCTGTAGATCTTTTGTTTTCCAACCTTTTAAATATCTGTCGTAGTTTTTAGAAATATCAAGAACTTCAGTAACCGAACTTTAAACAAATCTTTAACCAAATCTTTATAATTACACTTGCAACATCGAATGCTTTTTGACAGGAACTGACAGAAGTGTTGTGTGGAAAGTCCTAAATTGTTGCAATTATTCTATTGTTTTGGTTTGAAAATGAGCGACAGTGTCATTTGAATTATCAAAGATCTTAATTATGTTAAAAAACTTGTCTTTTCCATCTACTTTTACATACGGATCTTGCAGGATCTCATTTATTTTTTTATACATTTTGAAAACTACTGAATGATAAAAATAAATGGAGGACACCGTACCTTAAAAAAACACTGAAACTTCTGGAACATTTTGGTCGAGAAAATAGTTATATATGGAAATTCAGTGTTGACAAGCAATGCAGTTCTGAATTGCACTATGCATTCTATGAAGAAAACAAATCTATCTTATTAGAATGCTCTTAGAATCAAAACAAGTAACTTCAGTGACGATGTTGAACAAAAAAATTGGTAAATTTGTAAAAATCTTTTACATACATTGCTTAGAATATGTTCATTAAGGAAATAAGGGATCAATTTTTACAATAACTTCATATTATGCATTTATTCATGTTATTCATATAACGTTATACGTTAACAATATTGTACAAGGCAGCACATATCTTCACAGAGATCTAGGACAGAACATGCTAATGGAGTTAAATAGTGGAGTTTTTGGCGGTCTAACATCATTAACAGATTTGTAAGTATTTCACTGATACATATGGAATATTTGACATTTTGGTTTTGATACGGACTTCATCGTGGTCAGTATCAAGTAATCCAGTTAGGGCAAGCTTGATGCGTTACGCCGTGACAAAGTCCGTATCAAAAACAAAATGTCCTATATTTCTTGCATCGGTGATTCACAAACAACGGCAGTAGAATACCGAAGGAACAAGGGAAGCGAAGACCACAAAAATCGAAATCCAAAGACATGGCAAAAACGACAACAGATTAAAACAAAGACAAAACAAGGACGTGAGACAGGTACAATGCACGGAAATAAAAAGACGACACCAACAACTAAGGCACTCATAGTGTGAACTCCCATGAAAACCGGGAGTGACATCAGGTGCTCCGGAAGGGTAAGCATGTCCTGCGCCGCTAGCGGCACAGTGACACTATCAGTGAGTCAATCCAGGGTTGAGTCAAAACCGGTTATGTCAAATCCGTGAAGACGTGATATCTAGCTGAAAATGTCCGTTTTTATTTCGGACACAGACACGTCATATTTGTCAATGATATCATGGTGACGGCCATAAAATTTCTGAAGAGATAAAAGCAACAATGGCTGAACAAATCCCTAAGCAACTTTTGGGACAGTGTTTTTGCTCTATTAAAAAAATCACTGTATAAAGTACATGCGCGACAGTAACGAATCATGTGTGAAATATACACTCCATAGGCTGGAGAGGTAGGTGTATTGCTGCTCAGAAAGGGAAAATTCAAAATTGGGAAGTTAAAATCATCACGTTTGTCATATAGTTTAGATTTCAAACGTCCATCTTCATCAATGTATAAAAACAGATCTAAGTACGAAGCTGAAGTAGGTGTATCATTAGTCTCTTTAATTTTAAGCTCATTGGGATAGATCTGGTGTAAATATTCCTTGAATTTTGGATTATTAAGAGAAAGTACATCGTCTATGTAGTGGAAGCTGAAATTAAAGGACTGGGCTAAATGTTTTTCTTTTTTCTGTGTTAGCCCTTGTTAAAACTTGGCCTCATACGAGAAAAGAAAGAGATCAGCTAAAAGCGGCGCGCAGTTACTTCCCATGGGAATCCCGATTGTCTGTTGAAAATTGCGACCTCCAAATTCGACAAAAATATTATCTATTAAAAATTCAAACATCTTGATTACGTCATTCTCCGTGTACTTCTTGTTTGACTCAGTGTGGTTCTTTACAAAATATGTTTTGTCTTTCCATACTACTAAGTAAGTGTATCTGCGTTCTCCGTTTTTAATGCAGAAACATTGATGTTTCAAATCAGAATTTATTGTTTTCAATTTATTGTGTGGCAGGGTAGTATAAACAGTAGAAAAATCAAAAGTTTGTATGCAGTGGCAATGGGTAAGACTACAAGAGGATAGCTGTTCAAGAAGATCTTTAGAATTGCTAAAATGCTAAATAACACTATAAAATAAATCGAAACAAACTGAAATTTCTATTTTAGTGTTGTTTATTGCAATAATTCATATGCATTCTTCTTCAACAAATATTGCGTATGAACACGACATATAGTACAAAACATTACGTCAGAATAGCAACCTGCACGTGATGCCTTCACACTGACCCAAGAATTTTGTGATTATGCCTAGTTCGGTGATACTGACATTATCAGTCTCTGCAGATAAATGGAAATTCATACAAATTACCGATAAAAATTAACTTTAAGGGGGTTCGCTACTCTATTTGAAAATAAATAGGATTTCTAATAAATGTGATTTTTTGTTAGAAAATCAAAAAAGAAGTAATTTAAGTGAAAAAAATTGAAAGGTTGATGATCTCGTTTTTGAGATTAAAGTGATTGAAAATTTGGCGGGAAACTGAACTCCTCGGATTTTTCATAGTATTAACATTAGCAAAGTTCGACCATGAATAGATGTGACAGAATAGATAAAATTTAATGATTTTTTACAGAATGCTTATAAAGATGTATAAAATGAAATTATGGGAAAAAATAAGGGGTCAATGGGCAAAAAATTATAATGCTTTTAAATGGATAAAACCAGAGAATTCCGAAAATCTGACAGAAATCCAAAACATGAGGAGCGAACCTCCTTAATAGACATTTCACAATATAAGAATTGACTACGCGGAGAACGACTGCGTAAAATTCAAACATGGCTCTTGTAAATCGTCAATTAGCATATAACCTCATATTTCGCACATGCGCAAATGGTATCGAGTAAAAAGGATATAAAGCAACCATTTTTAAAATTTTGACCGTCTTAGTTCATGAAGGAAATAAATGTTAAGAAATGTTTGATTTTATGGAAATGTTGTTAAAAAATGTCAAAAACTGATTAATAATCCAGAAAAACTTAGACGTAACTTACATTCTTTACGTAATAGTGGATATCGACGAGATATTCTGAACAAATCCGTTAAATTGACTTTGGATTCCAGTGACCTGAAGCCTTTACATATATACTGGCCTCTCACTGATACTGCCGATGTCTGCTGAAATACATGAAGACTCTTTACCAAACCCTTCGGGAAGTTTTGAGTTTGATTTTTCTTCCTTAGTGCGACAGTGTTTTACCAGCAGACTAGATTCCTTGAGCTAGCCGGCAGTTTAGCGGCGAGCACTCTTTGACCCTTCTTTCAAAATTACGTTTTGTCTTATGCTTTTTCTGTTCCAAGATAGTGGTCATTGAGTTAGTAGTCTACCTGTATTGGGTTTTATTCGCGTGTTTATGATACTATAGGGAAACGGGATAGAGAAAGGGGAGGTTTGGGTACCCATAAACCGGTTTAACCCTACCACTGGCTTTTGCTGGTGCCGGTACCAAGTCCGGCTATCCCGAGTTCCTATCGTTATTTATGTTTGTCTCTTGTTTTCATTATTGTTTTTCTGGTGCAGTTTGGTTGTAAATTGTGGCATGTGATTGTAGTTCCTGGCCATTGTAGGTGTTTGCTGTTTTCCTGTTTTTGTAATTGAAGTAAACCATTCAATTCAGAAACGTAAATGTTTTTTTTTTTACTTTCGATTTTGAATTTGCATCTGTATGAAAACATCAGATTATGTATTGTGACGTCATAGACACAGACTGCAATGAAGACGGAAAATTCGCCTCCTGTCATATTAGAATCGAATTACAAATAATACCAAAGTTGCATAACAGTTAATTTCGTTATGCTGTAAACGTGTTTCAAGGAGTAACCTCTCATCAGTAGCATTAGAATCAAATAATATAGAAAGCCATAATCCAAAAGTTGTCCAGAAAGAATAATTCATAGCAGGTATATGGTTATTCTCATTGAACCATTGGTCGGACCTTTGTATTTTAAAATTTAACCCCTCGCTAACGCTGTCTGTTAAATTCAAATATGAAGGTCCAGCCCCTGGTTAAATGACAATAACCATATAACTGCCACCATATAATTGCCACGAATCAATTCTTAAATATATAATGAAGGATTAATTTATCGTTGCTATGAAAGTTAAGGCAAAAGTTTTAAGCGTATATATGTAATGAGTCTTGGACCTTGACAGAGGGGGTTCGAGTCTGCTACCCTAACCACTACACCACCAAATCCATGTTCAAATTTCGGTTAATTAATATACCTAACTCTCATATTACGTGTCAAAATAAATTAGTAGCTCACTCTATTTTACATCCCTTTGGTCTCCCACAGAGATGGCGTGGGCAGTGTAATCTATCTGTAATATCTGTGCATTCGAAGAACAGCCAAATCCCTCGGCGGGAAGCCAATCTCGATATTCATTTCTCTAATTCTAACCCCGTTGGGTTCCTACGATAGACCGTTATATTTTGATTTTTAGGCCCTGCATTAGCGTAAATATTCGCAAATCCGGGGAGATGAACAAGTTTCCACGTTTACTGAATTTATACACAGTATATATATGCGTCTGAAGTCAAAGACCAACTGAGTTAAAGTCTTAGGATGTGATATTATCGAGAACATCTTTCCACTGAGGAATTTGACCACTACAATTTGAGTGACACGCAGCACTACATTTGAATTTCACTGTTGCAGATAAGACCCCATTTCGATGAATTTACATCTCGTCAGTGCAACTCGAATCTAAAAATTGGAAAACCGCTGCCGAAATATTACTTCCTTGGAAGGGTGTACAAGACTGGAGATTGGCAGGTAAATTTCCTCTCCCTACCCATTTGGCCCCGTGATTGATGGATCTCGCTGGAGCAGACGGGAGGAAAAAAATCCAAGGTTCCATATAAAATGTCTACTCTACCAAATGTGTCCTCTACTCTACTCTACTCTATGAAATGAAATAAATAACTAGTGAGAATAAACAAACCAAAACAAAAACTGAGAAGTCTTTGTGTGTCATCCAAAAGATGGGCAGGATGAGTAGACATTTAAGTTTTTTTGTCAAACGGTAATTCCGAAAACTCAGCTAAAAGGCGGAATAAGCTCCAAGGATCTTCTTGATGAAGGAAATACGAGTCGTGTAAAAAATTCATATATAACGTCTAAAACAGCGACAAACTTGGAAATCTTATTTGATCCTCAGGATAAGCATGTAAATATGATTATACAGGTCTTGAAAAATAAATTATATGCGTCTGAAGTCAAAGACCAACTGAGTTCAAGTCTTAGGATGTGATATCATGGAGAACATCTTTCCACTGAGGAATTTGACCACTACAATTTGAGTGACACGCAACACTACAGTTGAAATTCACTGTAGCAGATAAGG
Organism: Modiolus philippinarum; assembly: GCA_002080025.1. NCBI lineage: Eukaryota > Metazoa > Mollusca > Bivalvia > Mytilida > Modiolidae > Modiolus > Modiolus philippinarum. The sequence goes on along the minus strand of MJUU01048426.1, from coordinate 83,411 downwards.
CCCCATTTCGATGAATTTACATCCCGTCAGTGCAACTCGAATCTAAAAATTGGAAAACCGCTGCCGAAATATTACTTCCTCGGAAGGGTGTACAAGACTGGAGATTGGCTGGTAAATTTCCTGTCCCTACCCATTTGGCCCCGTGATTAATGGATCTCGCTGGAGCAGACGGGAGGGAAAAAATCCAAAGTTCCACATTAAATGTCTACTCTACCAAATTTCTACCCTACTCTAAGAAATGAAATGAAATAAATAACTAGTGAGAATAACAAACCAAAACAAAAACTGAGAAGTCTTTGTGTGTCATCACAAAGATGGGCAGGATGAATTGACGTTTTTTTTTGTCAGTCGATAATTCCCAAAACTCCGCTAAAAGGCGGAATAAGCTCCAAGGATCTTCTTGATTAAGAAAATACTAGTCGTGTAGAAAATTCATATATAACGTCTAAAAACAGCGACAAACTTGGAAATCTTATTTGATCCTCAGGATACGCATGTAAATATGCTTATACAGGTCTTGAAAAATAAATTATATGCGTCTGAAGTAAAAGACCAACTGAGTTAAAGTCTTAAGATGTGATATTATCGAGAACATCTTTCCACTGAGGAATTTGACCGCTACAATTTGAGTGACAAGCAACACTACATTTGACTTTCACTGTTGCAGATAAGGCCCAATTTCGATGAATTTACATCTCGTCAGTGCAACTCGAATCTAAAAATTGGAAAACCGCTGCCGAAATATTACTTCCTCGGAAGGGTGTATGTACAAGACTGGAGATTGGCTGGTTAATTTATTGTCCCTACTAACAATGAAGGGATATGGAGTAAATGCAAATGGGACAAAGTCTCTACAAATACATTGTAAAATATATATATTGCATCTAACGTGACAGGCTTCGACTAGACAATTCCATTAAATCCGATTAGAAAAAATAAAATCATACCAAAGCAAATGAACATTGAACCGAATTTGGTGCGCAATTACTGCTCCCTGCCCTTAAGGCAATACTTCAATTTCGACAGTTTGAATCTGTGTACAGTGTACTTATTTTGTGACAGTAGATATGTACAAAAGTTGTTTGGAACGTCGTATATACTGAACATAAGAAGAAACGCATCACTTGCTTTATAGCGTCCAACTTCTGAAATATTCAGACTTTATTATTTCCTAATTTAATTCATATAACATGTTAAAGGTCGAGAACAAACAAGCAGATTTTAATCAAAGAAAATTCGAAAATAAAGCAACAGCAAGCAACAATTTGTACGGAAAATGAATTAAAGCAAAAGTTACAGATTTGCTTTTCTTATAAGGGTTGTAAAAAATGTTGTACAGAGTTACCAGAACAGTTGTTCATGTCAAAGTCTAAAATAAAGGAGCAGCAAAGATTAAATTGTTTGATGTCATTTTTGCGTTTTTGATGAAAAGTGATTTTTGGCGAAATTGGAATTGATAATTCAAAAATCTTTATTTTTTCATAATTTTGTTTACATCCTAACAGAAACATTGCCCAAAATTTCAACTTATTCTGATCAATATTTGAAGAGATGTTTCCGTTCGAATTTAAGGTAAAAAGAAATGCAAGTTAGTGGAGCGTGTATTTGATGTTCAGTATATTAATATGATAAATGAAACTACTGGGTTCAATTTAGGTACCCGGCCGGTTCAAAATTGAACGAGACTTACAGGCCCTATATGTTGTATTTGTTTCCAGGACCAATGTCTTTTTTTATTCAACTGAGCACTTCAAATAATCAAATAAATTTTCTTATAAACAAGGTATCAAAAATTAGGAAAAATGCATTTTTTAAAAGCTTCACAATGTAAATATCTGTCAAACAATTGGCATTGTCGACGCATAACTACTAGTATATTTCAGTGTGATTGTACGTTTTTAATTATTTTGAAATGCGCATTTGCAGAATCCAATTCAACAGCAACTTCTGTATTATTTTATTTATATACACTGGGTCGATGCTTCTGCTGGTGGACTGTTACTGGCCGAGTATCCACCAACCCAGAAGCCAGTACTTCGGTTTTGGCCCGAAAACCAATTTTGTCCGGAATTTCTTTGTTATATTTTATTTATTTATTTTCATAGTCAGTTCTTTTACAGAGTTCCTTCAATCGCCAACTGACAAAGGTATATAGGGTTAAATATAAACATCCAAAGATACAAAAGTGTGACTAATTTTTTTTTATATACATATTAACACAAATAATTAATAACATTTTTCATACAGGTTAACATCCCAGTCTGTCCCTCTCCCTATCCATCTATCACTCTTCTCTTTATCTGGAAACTTGCAATGTATGAATTTAATAAAATTTTATTCAAAACTGAGGAGTATCTCCCACATGCATAGCTGATTTTGGCCTTTCTATTTAAATCTTATTGGTAATTTGATCTCTGTCAGTCTTTCCACATATTTTGGAATGTGGATTTCCAATATTTTGATTTTGAGTAGACATCAATTGTCGAAATGCACATACTGTGGAAGTACTTTTATTCCTGGACACCAAATTTCGTGGTTTTCGTAAGTAGCACTAATTCGTGGGTCTTTAATTTCGTGGTTTCGACTTTTGTGCATTACAACTCAATAGAACAATGCATTTTGTTGAGAACTTAATTTCGTGGTTTTACTGAACCACGAAATCCACGAAAATTGGAACCCTACGAACAATTGTACTTTCACAGTATGCAGAGTCCAAATTAACATCAGCTTCGGTAATATGTTATTTGATCAGGTTAAGTTCTTGAGTGTTCGTTTACATCTCGTGTCAATGTATATTGATTAATTCTTAGTCCAAGCTGAGGTGTAACTGTGAGGTTCTTTCCCTGTCAAAGGTGTTGTTACTTCATACTTCATGCAATGATTGCATTGCTTGAAATGATCCATATATCACTTTAAAGAGGCTCACTCCTGATGTTGTTTATATCAAGGATTTCTTGAAACCTATTTTAATTTACTAAGCATTATACTATAAATGAAATGTTAAAAAGAAATATATAGGTCCCTGTGCTTTTTACCGAGATACACGTCATTAAAAAATTTGGCGGGAAATGGATTTCTCTGGATTTTCCCTTGATTTAACATAAGGATTATTTTTTGTCTAAAAGCTAAGAAGTTATATCAAGAATTTTATGAAAACTTTTCAAGTGTCTTAATTTGACCCATAGAACATATTCATGAAATAAAAAGTGGTGGTCCGTGTGCAAAATTCGTTAAGCCATTGAACTGGACAAAACCAGAGGAGTTCCGAAATCTGACAAATTCAAAAATGTGACGAGTGAGCCTCCTTAAGGGATAAAAATGACTTTTTATCCTGAAATTCAGGGTCCTGGTTTAACAAATGTAGCAAAATATCGTTCCTGGTGTTCAGTTACATTAAATTTACCTAACTTCTTAAGATCCTTTCACTATTGTTGGAAAGAGAAGACACACAACTTAACTTGGTGACTGTTTATATTTGAATGTTTTTTTTTCCAGAACTTTACCATCCAACAACTTGACATCAATACCCGTAGGAGTCTTCCAAGATTTGACATCTCTAACTGGTTTGTGAGTATTTTAAGACATTCAAAGTCTTCCTTACATATAATTTTTATTGTAACTTTATCAGACACGATACGAAAGTGCCCTCACTATTCGTTTGTTTTGATTTTTATAAACAATATACTAGTTAATCGTCACATGGACATTAAGGCGAACAAGAAGGAGTTTTGTTGATTTAAAAGAAAGTAGCTTATGTTCTAGTGATCATCGTCTAAAAGTACTTTAATAAATATCAGTCCCTTGTCAAAAAATTTGAAGTTTCGGTCCGAAATCTGATGCTTTTTTACTTAAATCAGGGATGATCATTTCGATTTACTGTCTACGACCTTACAACAGCAATTATTGTTGTGTTGCTGCTATCGCTATCGATGGGGAGGTTTGGTATGCAAAAAATGGGTTTAACTCACAATTTCTTTTGAAATGTCTGTACCAAGTCAATGACATTTCGGTTGACAATTTTTCCGGTGGTTTCCATCTCTATTTGTATTTGTGTCTCATGGACTTCGGCTCTTGTCACCTCTGTTCGGTAGTTGTGTTATTACTCCCTTTTCATAATTTAACGTGAAAATTAAACTGTAGATTAAGATATAATTGAACATGTTTACAAAAAGTATTGATGATTCGATGAGTTAAGTCTTTTCGATTATTCGAATCCTGCTAAACTGTGAGGAACCTAAAAAAAATTGTTTGCCATCATAACCTTATATTCCGTATAAAGTGGTACTGTATGGTACGTATACGCTATCTTTATATATTCGTTGAAGATTAAACAACAAATTGTTGAAATTGATGACTATTACAAAGAGGCACACTAAAATACTAAGATATTTATTGATAGACTAGATACAAAGAAACATTAAGTAAGGGTACTTTTGACTTCATTGTTAGCAAACCGACATCAAAATAAACGAAAAGATTGGCACAATTTAATCTTAGCGATGTTCACTGGTCATGTTTATGCATTTATGTCAGGTTTTCGGACTTTTCTGGCTTTATCCATTGGAATGCTTAAAATTTTTGGTCTAGTGACACCTTAATTTTTTCTCTAGTTCTATTTTATGCTTCTTTTTGGATCATTCTGGGAAAAATTTTATTCAATTGGCGTTATTTGTCTTATCCGTTCTTGGATCAGCATATTTCATATTGAAGCTACGAAAAATGCAGATGAGTTTAATTTCTCGCCATGTTTTTAAACACTCGTATCTCAAGAATTTCATCGGTAATCTATAAATAGTTTTGGCTTAAATTACCTTTTTTTCGATTTTCTAACAAAATCACATTTAATTGATATCCTTGTTATATATAAAATGACCAGTGAACATCCTTAATTAAGAGATAATCAGATAATGAATGTGATTTTTAAATGCTATTTTGAAGTTTAAGAGTCTTCCTTGTGGGTCCCTTCTTGCTCATTTGTTTGTATAGAATTATTTACGTTAAGGAATTTTTATTATATTTTCTCTGTTGATACCTAGATATATTTTTCCGAAATATATGTGAAATAACATAGCCAGTGTACCAGTAGAAAAAGGATAACAGTTCAATCTTTTCAAAAGAGTCCATAGATAAAATAGTTCAAGGACATAATTTGATTTCAAATTTAATGTCAAAATGCGTAAAGTGAATTCACTAAAGGATTAACACTAGATTTTAGGAAATTATCATAAGTGCAAAGGACTTTATGTAAAGTTTGTGAGTGACCTGCTGGAGTTTATACCTACATATTTTCTAAAAGAAAAGAAAAAACAATGTGTTTAATTCTTATAAATCAAAAGAAATTTAAAAGTATGTTTGATCGGAGTTAACGTCGTCTTTATTTGCTGCACTGTATTTTTGCGGAGCGGATTAATGGGCGAAAGGAGATATCGAAAAAAAAAATTGTTATTCATGACGTTGACCAATGCAAATAAACGTTACAATTACATTTGAAATCATTGAACACTAAAGTTTTAATCAACACAATGAAAATATTTGGAACATCAGCCATGACTAAAGAAATAATGAATAAAACTGAACCCTGCAAAAATGTCTTTATTGAATGCAAATAAAACCAATATACTGATATTTTCGAAAAAGTAAAGGAAAGAAAAACATACCCACCTCCTTATCTAAATAATATTAAATTAGAAGGATCAGTTATTCATAAATATTTAGGTTTATGGTTGTCAAACAATCTGTCCTGGACTCCTCATATTTTAGAAATATGTAAAAAAAAGCAAATCGTCGTCCGGATGTGATGATTCGTATGAAAAGAGTCTTACTACTTATTTGCTTAGAAACTTATTAGACCGATTTTAGATTATGGTGTTGATATATAAGACAGCTGCAATAATTCTGAATCTGATCTTTTAGAAAAAGTACAACGGCGAGCTTTGATATTAATTACGGGTGCTTTCAAGATTAAAATCTGTTAAAAGAATCAAATCTAATTAAACTTAAAGACCCAAGAAAGGTAAATCGTCAGCATTGTTTTACAAAATTAAAACCATGTAATTGTCCCAAATATTTGCAAGAAGCATATCTATTAATTAGTCACAAAACTGAAAATTATAATTTTAGGAGAGCTTTTCATATTATTTCTCCAGAATCTAGGACACAATATTCATCTTCTTTCTTTCCCGCCACAACATACAATAAAAGACTGGAATGCTATATCTGAAGATATGAAAACTTCGGATTCAGTAAAAACGTTCAAGACAAAAATACTTGAAACGATTTTTATGATGATTAACCCAAGTACTTTTCTTTTGGTATCGGTTTTGGGAAAATTTATCATACTCGTCTCCGTTTGGGATTAAGAGGACTAAATGATTTTACGGAAGGATATGGAGTAAACAAACATGACACCATAACACATATGTTAACTGACCATTTGTTCAAGTATAATTTAATACTAATTCGAAGCTGCAGTTGTTGTAACCTTTCTGTAACTGAAACTGTTGATCACTTCTTTCTTTACTTTCCGTACTATGGTCTGATAAGAAGGGGGCTATTTAATAATGTAGAAATATTACTTTGTCCGAATGTTAAGTTTGGTATATTCGCACGCTATTGTAAGGATTATGTCACCAATATACTACTAAATGGGAGAAAAGATTTGTCTGCTTCTCGAAATTGTACAATATTTAATTATGTATATGAATTTTTGATAAAGTGCAAACAGTTCTAACGTTCTAGATTACCAAGATTACCCACACTCTATATGACAATCAACATTTGTATATTGTATGTATGTCTTAAATGTTCTTGTCTTGTATTGTATATATGTCTTGTATGTATATTGTATTGTCTTGTATTGTCTTGTATTGTATATATGTGTTGTTGAGGGATGTAAGAATTACTCCATAAATAATTAAAGCATCAAATTATATTTATTGAGTACTTGATTTTGTCTTGTACTAAATTCTAAGAACATGTATAGTGCGGTCTACAACACAAGGGTAACATAACTGTTGTAGAATGTTGATGAAAGTAAGTCACGAATAATCATACCGGGATAAGTGTTAAAACTGATAGAGAAAAAACCAATAGAATCTAAATCAGCTTAGGACAGATCTATGCGGGAGGGAGATGCATAACCAAAGAATTTAAATCAAGCATTATCTATTAATTTTGCAACATTTTCGTTTACGCTGTAAGAAAAACCTCTTATTCTGGTGATGATTATAAAAAGAAAGAACTTTTTTTTTCTCTTTACAAAAGAGAATATTTTCCTACTATCCGAACAAAGAAGTAGTTATTAAATCTGTGGTTCTTATAAAAATTGCAACTCTTCATTCCAATGTAAATGGATTATTCCTGACCGTTGACGTAGTTTGAAAAATTCTTTATTCAGAACAAGTATTCATTTTGGAAATTAATTCATATAATTTATCTATTCATACTATTGATATAGGAAAGATAACAGTAAACACTTACAATGGCCACAATCTACTATAATGGACTGCACAAGTCAAAAAAAAAAAAACATAAATAAAAAAATAAAAAAAACAAATTAATAAAAAAAACAAAAAAATTAAAAAAGAAAGAAAAACGTGGACTGCCGGGTAGCTCAAGGAACCTACTCTGCTGGTAAAAGCTGTCGCACTTCAGAAGAAGAATCAAATTCAAAACTTCCCGACTGGGTTTGGTAAAGAATCATCATGAATTTCAGTAGTCATAGTCAGTATCAGTGAGAGAGGCCAGTATACCTGCAAAATCTTCATGTCATTAGATCCCAAACCCAATTTAGCAGAATTAAGAAGAATATCCTGTCAATTTCCCCTATTGCGTAAAGAATTTATGTTACGTCCCAGTTTTTCTGGATTTTTTATCAGTTTATGACATTTTTAACAACATTTCCGTAAAAACGAGGGTGAGAAATGTTCATAGTGATAAGCTGTTTGCGAGTAACACCATATTTAGAGATCAAATGTTCTTATTTTCTATGAAATTTCTTAAATGTGTTTAACAATTTATGAAATCTGTAACCCTGGTGTAAAAGTTTTGATGAGATAGTAAGGTTACGTTCATTAAAGTCGTCAAGAGTAGAACAGACGTGTGCAAATCCAAATAGTTGAGATATATACACCCCGTATGATGAAGCTAGAGGAACGTCGCCGTCATGAAAAGGAAAGTTAGTAATAGCGAAATCAAAATCATCCCTTTTATCATACATTTTGGTATTAATTTTACGGGAGTCAACGATGATAGTAAGATCAAGAAATGGGCATTATTTAGAATCACTGTTTGCTTAATTAAGTTCCACTTCCTGTGGGTAAATGAGGTCGACATAGTCTAAAAACTAGTGATTGTCAATAGTAAGGATATCATCGATAAATCTGCTGTTATCATTGAAAATAGAAATAAGTTAATCACCGTTTTGTACGGTTCCATTATGGAGTTTGTTTATAAAGTCTTGTGCGTAACAGAAGAGAAAAAGATCTGTTTTGAAAGGTGCACAGTTTGTAGCCATTGGAATTCCAATGACCTGTTTATAAACAGTGTTGCCAAAACGCATAAAAATATTGTCTAGCAAAAGATTCAGTGCCTTTATCGACTCATCGCAATTCCAGGAACAATGGTTTTTGTAGGTGATATTAGAGAAGAATCCCTGCTTTTTATTGCAACAAATGAACTGTAGGCAAGAAAATTTGAAAGACCATTTAATAAGTTCTCCCAATTTTGATTTAATCAATTCATGTGGAAGGGTTGTATCAAGTGTAGAAAAATTATAACTGTCAACAGATGAAATTAGTCATTATATAGATTTTAATTTATCTTAAACTTCAATGGAATTTTTCACACTCCAAAAGTAATTTACACCAGAGTTTTGATTAAGTGTTTTCACAGTATTTAATAACTAACTCTTTAATACAGGTGAATGAACTGGTAAAATAGATGGATAAATTAGTAGTAGAACAGTTGATCGATGCCGAAATGAAATGATGTTTGTAGGGATTTTTGTGAAGTTTAGGAACCCAGTGCATAGTAGGCAAGGTGTTATTTAGGTGGAATTTGAAGCATTTCTATATCGTTGTAGTGCTGTTTGGTTATTTTTTTTTCTTAATATACATATAGATATTATACACTAGCCGTATTTTACAAGGTAGCATATATTTCTATAGGATTTAGGTTTGAACATGATAATGGTGCTAGATAGTGGGGTTTTTGATGGCCTTACATCGTTAACAGTTTTGTAAGAATTTCAATAAAATACAAGGGTTATCAATAAATAGAAACAAGAAGGGAAACTAACAATGTGTCAAAGAGACAACCACCCGAAGGGGACAAATAACAACTCAAAGCCACCATAAGATCTTCAATGAACAACGAGGAAACCCCAAACCAAAGGACAGGTCTGACTCGGCCACTAAATAAAGAGTTATCAAGTTCAGCGAAACAAACATCATCATAGACTCCTATAGACATTAAGTAAACAAACTAGAAAACAAACAAGACACACAGAGGCTTAATACATTTTATGGCCTAAAAACAGCATTTAATATTATTACATTTAGTATATTCCAAATCCTTAACCTTATAGGAATGTGAATATTTGAAAGCTAATGCAATCTCGCATGCTAAATTGCTAAACTGATTTTGTAAACCCAAATATATAGATACACTGAACACAACGAATATAACATGTCAAAAGTAATGCAATTAATATTATATTTAGTTAATAGTATATCCAATGTTAAACATTAAATAACCAAATTTTCTCGAAGGGAAACGGGGAATGTGTCAAAGTGACAACGACCCAAAGAGGAGTAATAACAACTCAAAGCCTCCATAAGATCTTTTTGATGATGATTTGCATTCTTATTTAAGAAAACACATTTAGTCCATAAGCTGAAATACCCCACGTGCACTCCCCACTTTTGAACCCCACCCATATTTCAGTCCGTCTATATCCCTCATCAAAATTAATTATGGCAACATGAGCATGACCTGCACGCAATGATGGAACAGACCCCCTTTTCAGACCCATCAAACGAAATTTGAGAAAATTTTGTTTTTGATTTAATGTTTTCTTTCAATTGCTTCTTATTCATCTCTCAGTCATTAAAAAAGGCAAAGAATCATGGCTTATGGTATAAGCTTAACAAATATCTCACAGAAGTACAATTTCTATACCCAATACGTTATACAAGTTGAAAAACCTTACTCTACCACTTCGAAATGGTCAAGTAAATTTTAAGATTGTGTAAGTTCAATGGTCCTTAGAAACTTTTAGATAGACAAATAAAACAAAGATTTGAATATTTTTGTTTTCGAAACAGTTTTGTCCCTTTTTTGTCTTATCTTATCTATGAGTGGTTCAAACTCCTGAAAAATTAGTATGAAATAGAAATAGATAATGTTTTCTTCACAGCTTCTTCAAATTATGTAGAATTTTTAAGTATTATAAACTTCCTACATCTATTAAACTTACCCCTACCACAACAAATTTTCTTTGAAATTGTCTATTTGTTTATCTATGTTCGCTTAAAAATAAACATAGAACACGCAAATTGTGCGTTGTATATGACACTGTTACATGAATTTATTGAGATTGCATATTGTAACAGTCATTTGTTGACTTAAACTCAATATTTTGCCCCAAATTTGATGAAAAATTGGAATTTTCCACATTTCAGATGTGTCCAAAGTTTACTTTTAAATTATAACATTTGTGAAATCGAGAAGATCTGCGGATATGCAGATATGCTGTTTATTTTGTTCTGTGCGATACATTAGTTGTCTTAAAATATTGATTGGAAAAACGGAATGTAAAAGGAGTGTAAAAAGGAGTGTTAAATGTGACTCTAAACACCGAAAATGTTACCAAAATCCCAACAAATTCACCAAAAAATAGTACATGTTTTGTCTTTTTTTTCGCATAAAAATTACCAAAAACACACAAAGTCTGCATTTCATAATAACAATGTTCTATTAACTTTATCATGACTTGTCATTTTAAGTGTGACTCTAAATATGGAAAACTTTACCCCTACCCCAAGAAAATGATGCTTAAAAATCCCCAAAATTGCCCTGTCTGTACATATATATGAACAAAACATACTAGTGTTTTCCTTTCTTTACAAAATGCATTTGATATGTTGCAATATGCAATTTTAATGCCAAAATTGAATATTTTCGGCGATTTTCGTGAAAATTGAACTTTTTAGCCTTTCGAAATTCAACAAAATTCAAATTTGAATTGTTGTAAAGACATTTTGACTTTGACCTCTGCCTAAGGGTTCTTTTTTTAAAACTTAACCTTGTTTCAAGAATTGAGTTGTTTAGTGGTAGGGGGTTCATATTTAGAATGTGACTTTCTTGTGATGAGAGCATTCTGAGGGTGCCATATCTGTAGACATTTTGACCTTGATCTCTCCGGTAGGGCAACTTTTTTTTAACTTTTACCTTCCCTCTAGAAGTTAATTGTTCAGTGGTAGGATGCTCATATTTTTGCCGGTGGCTTTCTTTTTATGACAGCTTTCTGTCGGTATCATATTTGTAGATATTATGACACGGGTATTGCGCTGAGGGAAGTTAGACATTTATTGGTAGGATGTTCATACATGGTATTTGATTTTGTTATGTTGAGAGTTTTTTTGTCGGCATTTGGGCCTTGACCGTGCCCCGAGGGAATTAAAAAAAGCTTGAACCCTGCATCCAGAAGTAATTCATTTAGTAGTAGGGAGTTCATATTTGGCGTGTGAGTTCCTTATATCACATTTAAATTTTCTAAAAACGTTAGATTTTCGAAAATATAAAGTTTTGAAATTTATTGTGCATTGAGGTAATTCTAATCTCCAGTGAGCTTTGATGTCTTCGTAAACCTCTTGTTCGCAGTTACGTTAAATTCATCTAACTTCTTAACATCGTTTCACTATTATCAGAACGAAAACAATTTACAACGTCAGTTGTTAATTATTTATATTTGAAAGTTCTATTTCAGATCTCTAGCCGCCAACAAATTGACATTTCTACCCGATGCAGTCTTCGAAAATTTGACATCCCTAAATATTTTGTAAGTATATTAAGGCATTTTGATAAATTCTACTTTAATATGTGGCTGAATATATTTTCATATCAGGCATACGCGATTAAAACAGTGCCCTATTTTTTGTTTTGATTTTGGTCGGTATTTGCAAGTCAATCGTGATATGAGTAACAAAATACTGAAGTTACTGTTAATAACTAAATACCGTAGTTACTGTGCATTTATCTTCTGCAATTGCGCATTTCAACAACTCATGTCTCTTCAGTGCAGATAAAATCTCAACGTTTGGAGGAACCTTAATTCAAAAACCGACAGAGAACAAATAACCAATATGATCTAAATGTAAAGCCAGAATCAGCTAAGGACAGAGCTTTGAATGAGGGAGATACTCCTTAATATCAATAAAATTTACCAAAATTTAGATATTGCAAGGTTCCAAATAGAATCGGCTTTCGGGTCAGCACCGAAGTACTGACTACTGGGTTGTGAATACCCTCGGGGACAAGAAGTCCACCAGCAGAGGCATCTACCCAGTTGCAACAAATAACTAAATACCGAATTTATCTTCTTAATTTAGATTATGCATATGTGCATTTCGACAACCCACATGTCTTCAGTGTAGATCTAATCAAAACATAGGGAAATCAATATTCCGAAACATGTGTGAATTCTGATTGAGAACAAATGACCAATAAATTCTAAATTGGAAAACCAAAATAAGCTAAGGACAGATGTATGCAAGAGGTTGATACTCCTTAGTTTTGAATTTTTTAAAATTTAGATATCACAAGTTTCGAAACAAGATCGGTTTTCGATCCAGCACTGAAGTACTGGCTACTGGTTTGGTGAATACCCCGAGCGAAGTCAGTCGAACTATGGTCGATAACAAAGTAAATAGCTTAATTGTGAGTGATGATCATTTTCATATCTAAACGTAAAAAAACAGAGTAATTTCTGATGGAAACAACAGTGATCGCGCACTCCCTGTTTGACACAAAAAGCAGTTGTTATAGACTCTACGCATGATTTTTCTTAACGTTTTTGATATCGATTATTTATAGTCACTATTTTTACTAGAATAAATTCAAGGATATACTGCGGTTAGGAGGAACAAAAATAGAATAGTAGTCTTTGAGACTTTCAGGAGCCTAGCAAACTTGGAATCGATTGTTTTGTAACTTCAGTTGGTAAAATATTTGTTCTCATTGAAAAAAGGGTGTGATTTCAAAGTAGAATAAAAAAAAAGAAAATAAATGGTCCTTGAAATTTAAGGATTTTTACAAAAATTGGATTTAAATTAAATCGGTGAAAATATTTGTTCAAATTGGAACAAATTCTAAAAGTATGGTCGCTTAATAAACTTTAAAAAAAAAATGGTCTTTGAGTCTTAAAGGAAATTTACAAAAGTTAAAATGAACAGTTTTTTGAAATCCAATTTGTGAAACTGTTTGTTCAAGTAGAAACACATTTAAAAAAATGGTTCCTTGGTAGAATTTAAAAAACCTGGTCGTTAAAACTTTTAGGAAATTTACCAAAACTTGAATCAAATATTTTAAATGCGATTAATGGTCTTCGAGACTCTTAGGAATTTTTTCAATACTAAAATCAGATATTTTTCAACTCCAGAAACTAATCTTAAATTACTGCTTCTAGGTTGAATTCCGAAAAATAAGCGGTCTTTAACATTTTCGGGAGATTTTTAAAGAAATCTCAACAAAATTGGATGCAAATATAGAATTCTTAGAATTCAGAATGTTTTTTCACCAAATATGTGTCAAAATTTAAAGTCACTTGTTAAAATTTTAAAATATAAGGGTCTTTGACATTTTCAGAAAATCTACTAAAGTTAGAACCGGAATCAAAATTCCAATAGCTAATTGCGCATCTACAGATTATATGCAACAATTCTGAAACAAAGTTAAATACTAAAATCCAAAAATGTAAAGGGAGTTCGTGCTGCATCCAAGATGTGTTCAAATCCTCTCCTTAAGACCTTCATGAAAATCGACATCTTGGGGCATCTCGTTTGCACCTAGATAAATATCAGACATATTGAAACCTCTTGTTTGCACACAAAGACCGAAATAAAAAAAATCTGAAAGGTTATCTCGCATGTGCAACATATATAAAATGAAATTAAGCCCCGTGATTCACAAATGTAGAACGAAACGTGTCGGGCTTATAGACAGACTGTGGAACGGACAGTCGCGCGGATGGACGACGGGACGAGGGCAACGACAATCTCCCCTAATTTACATTCGAAAGTGCGCAGATTATAATGATGTATATAATAACATTGAATATTTCATTCTCTTTTACTATGATCCAACTACTGCAGAACTGTTTGGAACTTCAAAAACAGTTTCCCTTCTATAGCAGCCTTTTATTCCTTTAAAGAGGTATTGAACGGGAATGAGGACGCTGTATTTTGCACTCAAGGAAGCAGAGAATAGACTTCCCCATTAAAGGGTCTTTCGTAATTTAACATCGAATAAGTAAAATGGATAACTATTACGGTGAATAGCAACAAAATTGTGAAATATACTACAAACATACCGGAAACAAAGAAATAAGTTAGGGCACTTTTAAAGGAGTAGGTGCGGTAGGGGCCTTATTTGGCCTCAAAAAATCAGTTTGCTTAAATTCACATTATATATTGTTGAAATGTTCTATGGATATAGGTTAACAGTTAAAAGGAAGATTACTCAAGTATTGATGTACGATTTCAGTGTAGAAAACGGGACAAATTGTGCATTTTCTCAAAAACTGACAAATTTGACGCATTCTGACTACTTTTTCTTAAGAGGAAACATAGAGCACAGGCAAGAACCACAAAAATATTCCTATGGGAGGTCCAATGCATCTGTAGTAACAATTCGGTAAAATATCTAAATGATTTGAAAAACCGTTCGAAAATATGCCAAATTCCGTGTATTTCTATGAAAACGTTCAAAAGTAGCTTCAACATGACGTCAGAACTGTACCTATTGTGACGTCATGGGTTCTAAATTTTGTATTGTTTCCTAGTGGTATCTGAACTTTCAGACCAACATTGAAGAAAATATCCAGGTGCTACTTAAAAAATCCTCGAAATTTAGGGCCAAATCAGGCCCCAAATCGCACCTTGTCCTTTGTTGCCGACAAACCGACTATAAAAGAACCGAAAAGCTGGGTGCATTTTCGTCTTAATGAAAAATGATCATCAATTTGATTTTTAGATGTTATTTCGAAATTGGTTTAAGAGTCTTTTTTGCAGGCCTTTTTCATTTTTTTTTGTAAGATATTAATTTTTCATATAAATTTCTGATCATTTGTCTGCTGAAACATATACATTGTAGGATCTAATAAATGTATTTGAATAACATATCAAGTTTACCTCTGATAAATTGATAAGATATCAGCCTTTTAAAATTCGTCCATGAATCAAATAGTCCAAAGACATATATTGTTCATAGATATCCAAATGTGTAAGATGAAAACGCTGAACATTGAAGTTCTGATCAATGCAGTGAAACATGTTTGGAACATCAGTCATGAA
This sequence comes from Modiolus philippinarum, assembly GCA_002080025.1. Taxonomy (NCBI): domain Eukaryota; kingdom Metazoa; phylum Mollusca; class Bivalvia; order Mytilida; family Modiolidae; genus Modiolus; species Modiolus philippinarum. Next base: position 67,839 of record MJUU01048426.1, on the reverse strand, counting down.
TATGGAATCAAACATGTCAAACTCACCCTGCAAAAATGTTCGGATTGAATATTTGATTTTATCATGTACTATTTTTAGTGATTGATTGTGGAATTCTTTTAATTGTCAACACATACATGATAAAAATGAATAGCAGTGTTTGTATGAGTACATTGCCCGATATAAGATTGGTTTGACAATCCTGCTGCCAGGGATGTAAAATATATGAAAGTAGGATTTTAGGACCTCTAGCAAGTAATTTCCACTCAGTCTAGTGCTAAGAGCTAAGAGCAGTTCTGAACCTGGTATGATCTATCGGTGTAAGCACTTTTCTGTCATCCAGATGAAACGTTGTTCTAGTTCTTTCATTTTGCCATATTTCTTTAAGGGATTTTGTTTCATGTACATTTATTCGATTTTTCACTTTCCAAATAATTTATGTATATACAGGCATATCTAAGGTTGATTGTCTTGTAACCTTATTTGTAATCAATCATAGTGTTGAACAATTAAACAACAACAAAATCGTGTAAGTTGTAATGAAAACACATTAATAAAATTTAAGAAAAAGGAACAAAAACATTACTTAAAGACAGTACTACAGTTCTTTTACAGTTTTATTCACATCTGAGTAATCACTTTTGCAATATTTTCACTTTAATTCTGAAACAAATCCGTTAATGATTCTTCAGGAAAATAGATATATTGCAAAAAAAAAGGAAAAAAACATGTTTCCTGTTATATATTTTATCTGTCAAAAGTTTGTACTATGCGAATGTTTGTCATACAAGTCAAATGAAAATTATTTATTTCTTGTAACTGAGCTAGTTTGATAAATTTGTTTACCAAGGAAAGAAAATGCCATACAAGTCAAATATTATTAATCCATTTGTTGTTACTTATCTAGTTTGAAATATATTCATTCTGAAGAATATTTTTTGTCAAATTAGGAGAAATTGCTTCAGATTTCGTATAAAAAATACAAAAATACCGAAGTTGCAGAAAAAACGGTAAATTTGGTTATGCTGTACACGTGTTTCAAGGAGTAACCTCTCATCAGAAGCATTAAAATCAAATAATATGGAAATCCATAATCCAAAAGTAGTCAAAAAAGAAGTACTCATTATCAAATAACATCGAAATAAGAAACCAAATCCAGTGCCAAGGAATCTACCGAATGCAATACAAAGTATAACGCCTGAGTATTTTCAAGGGGTTTGAATTTTGATAAAAACAGTTAATTTTCAATAAAACACCAGGTAAGTTTTTCATATCAGACAAGTCTGACTATTAGGCTGTTGAATACCCTCGGGGTTTTTATCAAAAGTCAAACCACTTAAAATACTCAGGCATCATTTCGTGTATGGCACTCGGTAAATGTCCTTGGTAATGGATTTTGCGCCTTTTTTTTAGATATTTTGTAAATTAGTACTTCTTTTTTGACTACTTTTGGATGATGGCTTTTCAATTTATTTCAATTTTAATGCTGCTGATGAGAGGTTACTGCTTTGTACACATGAACAGCATAACGAAATTTACTGCTTTTTTATGCAACATCGGTATTTTCGTATTTTTTACCTACTTTAATATATGTTCATTCAGAAAAACAATACTTGCCATACAAGTCAAACGCATTTAATTTGTTCCTTATTTCTAATTTACTTTGAAATTCAGAAAAAATATGTTTGTTATATAAGTGAAATGGAAATATTTTGTAGGGAGTACGTCTTTTTGACTTCTTTTGGATTATGGACTATGGCCGTCACCATGACATCATTGACAGATATGACGTGTCTGTGTCCCAAATGAAAACGGACATTTTCAGCTAGATTTCACGTCTTCACGGATTTGACATAATCGGATTTCACTCAACCCTGGATTGACTCACTGATAGTGTGACGGATGCCGCTAGCGGAGCAGGACATGCTTACCCTTCTGGAGCACCTGATATCACTCCCGGTTTTCATGGGAGTTCACACTATGAGTGCCTTAGTTCTTAATGTTATCTTTTTATTTCCGTGCATTGTAGCTGTCTCACGTCCTTGTTTTGTCTTTGTTTTTATCTGTTACCGTTTTTGCCATGTCTTTGGACTTCGATTTTTGTAGTCATCGCTTCCCTTGTTCCGTCGGTATTCTACTGCCGTTGTTCCATATTATTTGGTTTTAATGCTACAGACGAGAGATTACTCTTTGAAACATGTGTACAGCATAACAAAATTTATCTTTTATCTGCAACTTAGGTATGGACTGTATTTTGAAACCATTACACCGATGCCACTGCTGGTGTACCAGAGATCCCCGAGGGTATTCACCAGCCAAATAGTCAGACTTGTCTGCCGTGAAAAAAAAATCTGCGTTTTAAAGAAATATACAGTTTTTATCAAAATTCTAAACACTGAAAATACTTAGGCTTCATTCCGTGTATGGCAGTCGTTGGATGTCCTTGGTACTGAATCTGGCTTCTTTTTTTGATGTCTGGTAAAGAGTACTTCTTTTTGACTACTTTTTGATTATGGACTTCCATATTATTTGGTTTTAATGCTGCTGATGAGAGGTTATTCCTTGAAACACGTGTACAGCATGACGAAATTTACCGTTTATCCGCAACTTAGATATTGATTTTTTATCTTTCCTAGTTTGAAATATGTTCATTTAGAAAACAAAAATGTACACCACACAATTAATTTATGACTCACCTAGTTTGATATCTATTCATTAAAAAATCCCCTTTTTGGCAATTTTTCAAATTATCTATTCCCTTATCCATATGAATTTTATACATTAACGACATTGTACAGGACAGCATATTTCATTACAGAGGTCTGGGTCTGAACCTGTTGCTAGTTTTAAATAGTGGGGTTTCTGACGGATTAACATCATTATCTACCGTGTGGGTATTTTATTAATATTCGAGGGTAGTCCGCAAAGTTAACAAGGATTAATAAAATTAAAGATAGCAGTTTATTTGGTTACATTTTGCATATTCGAAAGCGTTATCATCATATGCATTTGTATGATGATGTAAAAAAATTGACGAAATTCCACATGAAAAACTGCAAAGGAATAGTTACCCAGATCACATCTCATATTACACCCACAGTAATTTCTAATATCTATTATCTTTTTCTGTATTTTTTTTAATTTAGGAATTGTGAAAAGAAGTTTCAAATGACAACTAGACTGAGCTTTAACTTTACGTTTTTTTTTCTAAGTGAGTCTTACTTTGTTCAGACACCGTGAAACGACCTAGTATACCATCAATTTCACAAAATATTAAAAAAAAACATGTAGAAAAAACATGTTAAGTGTGCTTTTCATTAATATTCCTGGTATAGATTTTTTTTTACTTAAAGGACAGTGTAAACGGAATATGAAATTTGTAAAACAGGCCTTTTGCAAGTTCGGATTTGTGTTGACCGTGTACTCTGTCAATGAAGTTGGCATGTCGTTTAAAATTAGATAAATCTCTGCTCAAGTTTCATATCTCCTAAATAAAAAACATGGATTCTCTATCAGCACCTGAATTACTTTGATACAACATGTCTCATATTAAGCTGATTTTTTTTATTTCATATGATTCGATAACCCATAAGACAAAAAAAATAATGCTGTTTTTTTTATCTTCGTTGCCATGGTAACCATGGAGGCAATTTTGGATCATTTAGAAAAAAAAACTTTTAGGTTAATGAGGACACCATACCCAGAAAAAAATTTCCATTTAAATTTCTTTGTTTTTGAATAAGTTGTAGTTTTATAGTGGTCGGTTGTTGCATGAAATTTTCAGACCCCCTTACCAGGCTTTATCTCGAGATATATAGGGCAAGAGCTACCTGCCCCTTGGTGTTCATGATTTACAACAACAACGATACATAAGGGCAAACTGTAATGTGCATGTTGTTAGCAGGGGAAAAATAACTATCAATGGTATAAGCTGTGTCTATTGAATATGTGATAACATAGAATAGACTTCGATCTTGCCACGTCGGAGCTTCAAGATTACCACATACTCCCTTCACTTAAAATATTTTGCGCCTTTTTGGGCATTGCCTGACCATATTTATTGCCATGAAAAAAAAATTCAATTTATTTTTTTTTCATCCAATATATTATTTGAAATCACAACAATAATATATTAAAAAAAACAATGTAGTAAACCAGGCTTTTAAGAGACCTACGAGCATTCAAAGTTAACAACATTGCCCTCCTTCCCTCAAAAAATTTTGCCCTCACTTGTACAAGTACTGGAAGTAATGTCACCGTCTTTGCGTGTAGCACCAAAACTAAACTACTTTAGTCATATGACTCTAGACGGTCTTCACTTGACTAGAACTGGAAGTTGTAAGTTGCACATGTCAAACCGGAAGTGTCTACATTCTTGCCTTCTGTAAAACATAAATGTAAAAACGGTTTTTATTTACAAATAATAATTTTACGATATTTTTTGTGTTTGTCCTATAGAGAGATAAAGGAGCGCACATGCAGGAACGGAAGTAGTATGTATTTCCTGTTGGCCACCATTTTGACCGGGAATGACATAATATGCTGTATATTGGTATATTTTGGATAATGTTGACTATTTGAAGGAATTGATATTTCTCATATTTTCTAGTTCTAAATTTCTTGAGTGATCTTTATAAAAGGGCAACGATTTTTTCTAGGTAGTATTTCTATCACGTCTACATTTATTGTTTGGGGAGGGAGTTAGCTTTTGCTGTTCTAGGATAATTTCCCTCTCCCTACAATTTTCGAGTTTTATTCTATTATTTCCCCTTTTCTTATTCATTTTTGAGCATCATTTACTTTTTCACAACTTTCTCTCTATTTTATTTAATTCTTACGCGTATTTTCCACTCTTTTTAATTATTATTTGCTTTTTCTCACCTTATTTTAATATTATATCTCTTTTTCAACCCAATCGAAGCAATTAAAACTTTTCCCGCCATTTTTTGTTTTTGTTTTCAAGGATCGCCATTTTGATATTTTAAGGACCAAACCTCGTTTCTACACATGCTAACTAATCATCCTCTTAAATTTCATTCAATTTTTAGCAGTTTGAAATTTTCCCGCTATTTTCTGTTCCCATAGCAACGGTCGCCATTATGATGTTTAAAACACCAAAACTCGTTTATACCCACGCTAAGGAACCGTTTTGTCAAATTTCATTCCATTTTGAGCATTTTTAATTTTTTCCCGCTGTTTTTCTTGTTTGATCACGTAACAGCTGTCCTCATTAACCTTAAATATACTTTTTCAACCCCCTTTTTATATGAAAATAAATTCATTTCATATTTCACTTAGGTATAAAATGAAGACTAATATAAGGTCTGACCATGTTCTAATTCGCATAGAGCCCAGTTGCAATAATCTATTCCGACTCTGATATCTTTAACATGCGCTTTGAACATTCGAATCGGCTCTTAGAAGGCAATATAGGGTTTGACACTAGACAAACACACATAAATGGACATAGAGAAATCTATATTAATTATTTTATTAATACAGGTTGCTCAAAAGCTTATGAATTAATACATATAATATATAATAAAAATATAAAATACGATTATTTGAAATCGAAGGGGGTATAAATGTGAGCTGTTTGTATTTCTTACTGCCTAGTTATGTTATATTTGNAAAAAAAAAAAAAAGAAAAAAAAAGAAAAAAAAACTCATATTAATAATTTATTAACGTTAACAATTACAATTTTTATATCTAAGTTGTAGAGCAGGATATGCAACATAGACAATATTTCATAATAACAACACATTCGTTGCTAGGTTACGGTTATATCAATTTCAGTTCCGAGTCTTAAATTCAGTAACTGTTGTACATTTGTATTATTGTCATTATCTGATGCAGCTTTTGGGTGATTCATTATTTAAAACGTTATTTACTATAGTGGCTTATTTCTGACATCCACATAATTTTGGTCGAGATAGTTTTATCTCGACAAATTATAATATTATCATGAAAAAGTACGATAATTGTCTCGTTATGTTGATTTTTTTCTCGTGTTATCGCAACAGGCCGCGATAATGTTATCTCGACATTTTATAGAAGAATCGAGATATTTTTCATGATATCATAACTTTTTTCACGTACTGCCTATTTCTGCCATCGACATAATATCTTAGCAACATAGATTTATCATGAATCGTCGAGATAAGTATCATGTCAAGTCGCAAAACTGGCAGCACCAGGAATTGGCAAGATAGCTATAAATAAATCAAACATTCGGAACTGATTTGGACAGACCAGCTGTCGATGTGCCTACTGTAGCGCGCGATGTGTCAGATGGTTCAGAGAATGTTCTAAAAATAACTATCTTGCCGATTGGTGGCATGTCGACTTGCCATGATAATTATTTCGACAAATCACGATACATCGATGTTGCTAAAATAATATGTCGATGGCAGAAACAGGCAGGACATGAACAAAGTCATGATAACGTGAAATATATCTCGACACTTCTATAAATAACTAAATACCGAAGTTACTGTTAATTCATTTTCTGCATATTCGCATTTCGACAACTTATATCTCATCAGTGCAGATCAAACCCAAATATTTGGAAGTTTATTTACCGAAAAATATGTTAAATCCGATAGAGAACAAATAAGCAAAAGGATCTAAATAGAAAAGCCAAAATTTAGCTAAGGACAGAGCTATGTACGAGGAAGATACTCCTTAGTTTAAGCAAAATTTTGCAAAATGTCGCGATAATATGATCTCGACCACGAGAAAAAGTCGACATAAGGAGATATTTATCGTAACTGTTCATGATACTTTCAAATAGCTTTGACACAATGAAACGGTAATTTATCAATAATTTCAAGATAGATATCAATTTCATACAGTATTTACACCTCAAAGTCGAAACAGTAGAATTTCTAAAAAAAAACCGGAGAATTCACATTTAGCATGCAATTTATCATAAGAGCTTAAACGAGGCCTCTTAAAAAAGGTTATATTCATGTTAACACATTTTATTTGGAAAACGAGACATAGAAGTATAAAAAATTGGTGTTGTTCGAAGGTTGGGGAAGGGGTTTTCCAAGGAAACTAATTCCAGCCCAAGGGTTTTTTTTACACATGTTCGTAATGCAAACATTTAATCGCTTTCGACCGAATTCAGATTAACTTCACTTTCTATTTTATTTCAGTGTTCTAATTTCAAATGCTTTGATTAATTTCCCAATTACGTAAGTATAATAACTAATATTAAATACCACATTAAAAAGTCATTCTTAGTTAAATGCGGTCGTAGTTTCAAGTTTCATTATTTTGTAATTTGATCTTTGTGTTTTCATTATACTTACCATTTGGCATTGTAAGCGTTATGATAAAAGAGGTAATTTGCTAGCGCGATCTGTATTTATCTATGACATATTATCGTGGTTTTAGCTATTGTATTGAAATGAAAATAAAAATTAAAAGAAAAAGAAATCAGCAAGCGAATATCAACGCAGGGGAGCGACCATGATACTTTCCTTCAAGTTTAAGGTAAGATTGAGCGACAAATATAGAAAATAAATAAGCCAACAGAAACATTCCATTTTATACAATCCATCTTTCAAAACAATAACAAAAAAACAGTCACCATGACTTGCCATGTATTTGTAGAGAGCTTGAAATTCTCTTTAGGTAAGTGAGAACAGGACTGTCAATCTAAAACGAACAATCCATGCACAATGGCAACGTCGGAAAAGCAAAGAAACAAAGGCACATCACGAGCAAGGCACAGAAAAGAAAATGAAAACACACACATAAACAAAAATGAACAACACGGACCCAATAAAAAACATGGGTGCAAATTCAAAACATGTTTTGGAATTTCATTTCGCTGATAATATGACAATTGGTGTTAACTTAAAGTGTCGTGTAGAATGGAAAACACTGTATGCTTTTGACTGAATTGGACACAGGGAACGAAATGAAAATTTATTGTCACTGAATAGAGTGAGAAAGTGTTTCACCAATTAGATGCAAGCTGTATGCATGGCTATATCCAGAAAATTAAAACCGGAATTTAATCATCACATCTATTCGAATTTCACCATATTATATCACACAAGTTAATGTACTATATTCGGGTTATTAGATGCTGTTTGTTTCCATTTATTTAAATATTATTTAAAAAAAAATTTGGGGCCATTTAGGGCTTGCTATATGGTGTGATATTCCAAACTGTGTTGAAGACCGTACGATGACCCCTAGATGCTTCGTTTTCGGTCGTTTTACCCTGGAGATTGGATGTTCTCTCCTTTACATTTACCAAATTTCCTTTTTTTCGTATACAGTTAAACGTTATTGGTGTCAAAAAAGGAAAACATATCTACAAATCTAAACAAAACATTTAATCATTCAATAATTTGTATATGCAAGTTTTAACGGGTTACGATGGCGTCATTCACCGATTGTATCTGTAAATTAGACAATGATCTTTCATGTATCTTATGATATTGAATTGTTTCTGTTGTTTAGAGAAGGAGAATTCATTCTTGCACGGGAAAATATGTATCAGTGTATTCCAGTTGGAATTAGTGAGTAAGTTCAATTGAAATTCAGGTCAAACAATGCGACAACAATGATACCAATTGTTTACCGTTTTCCATAGGGCCTGTAAATCTCATACAATTTTGGTACTTCCATGACCAAAACCTGTACCCGGAAGTTACATTTTAAACAAAGATATATGACGTTTCAAACAAAAATTTGAACGACATAATCCTCATACGTCATGTTTCGGCGGGAAACGTTTTCGAATTGCCGGTTTATCGTGGATTCGCGTGAGTCACCTGTCGAGACTTACAGACCCTATTACAGCTATCTCAGGCTGTAGAGTACTCTAGCAGAAGCCGTATTCGGTTAACCTGAAATTATGATGAAACTAATCTAGAGCAATCTAAGAACTCTCACAACGTTTGGCGATCAATATCTTTTCTTTTTTCATGACGCAAGAAAAAAATCTGATTAAATGTAGCATGTATAATATTTCCTAAAAGCACAAAAACACAAACGAGACGTAAGAACAACAACAGAAAATAGTTCTTCTGAACACTAAAATACGAACCGCCATTTTTTTACATTGTGAAGTGAAAAACATTCCAAGGAACGGGTAGACAGTCCATACCATAATGATACGCTGCAATGAACTCGACTTTTTTTGCGAATTGCTAATACTTGGTTTGACCAAAACATATATCAATATCATTGGCTGACAACAAATATTGTGCGATAAGAAAATAACTTCAAAAACATTTCATAATACTTCTAAGTACTGTATAAAAAGAGAAAATAAAAGAACAAGTATGTGATCCCCGAAATATGGCATATTAAGAAATTTGATTTCGCGCGCCAGAATGTGAATTCTGGTTTTATATTCTGGCTCACGGATTGATATGAATTTCCATATTTTATTTATTCTAATGTTGAAACCCGTGTGCAGCATAAAAAATTACTGTTAATCTATGCAATTTTGTATTTTGTATTTCAAGTTATACAGCTGTCAAAAAGAATAAAATAAAATAAAATGAAAAAAAAAAGATATATGAAAAAGTGTATAACCCATGGGCTGGAATAACCTCCCGAGCATCTCCCAATTATGAACCCGACCCATATTTTGCAGTCCTTCTGTATCCTCTCTTAAAAATCAAAAACATGAGCTTAACCTGCACGCTATGTTGGAACACGCCCCCTTTTTTATATCCACCCAACGAAATTTCGCTTTTGATAAAAGTTTTTCTTTCTTTTGCTTCAAATTGTTGATTGGCACCCTTCGGTTATGAAAAAATGGTATCGGTTGATTGCCCGTTGTATCAGCTCTACAAATATCCAAAATAAGTACCATTTCTATACCCGATTCGGTATAAACATTGAAAAAAGTTATCCTACCCCTTCAAAATGTTGACGTAAATTTTAAGATTTATCTCGAAATTGTGTAAGTTCAGTGGTTCTTAGAAACCAGCATGTTTTTCATTTCATAATTCGTGCAATTGTTTTTTGTCTTTTAATGTCCTTTCTTAAAAATAAAGCATGTTAACATAATGCTAATATGATTTGAATGACCAAACTATAATAAATAGACAAATAAAACAGATTTTTGAATATCTTCGTTTTCGACAATTTTATCCCTTTTCTTAACTAATCTTACCTATGAGTGGTTCAAATTCATGAAAAAAGGGTAAAAAAATTAAAGTACATAATATCTTCGTTACAACTTGTACAAACTATAGCAATTTTGAATTAACATAAGCTTCCTACATTCATAAAACTTACCCCTACCCCCACAAATTTACTCTTAAATTTTCATTTTTTTTTCTATGTTTGCATAAAAATAACCAGAACACGCAAATGTGTGTTGTATATGACAATGTTGCACATATTACTTTATGATTTTGTATTTTGACAGCCATTTGTTGACTCAAACTCATAATTTGCCCAAAATTAATGAAAAAGGGGGATTTTCAACATTTCAAATTTGTCCAAAATCCATTGTTTAATCGTTATATATTTCAAAATCTGGGGGATATATCTGCAGATTTGCCATTTACTTTATCTAAGCGATACATTAGTTAAAACATTGTTAAGAAAAACAAGGTGTGTTTAATGTGACTCTGAAAACAAGATCAAATTATACCTGCTAGTTCCGAAAATATTACCCCTACCCCAACAATTCAATTTTATGTCTTTGTTCGTATACGAATAACCAGAACACGCAAAATGTGTGTTCGATTTCACATTGTTGCAAAAATAACATCATACTTTTGTATTTTATCATTCATTTGTTGACTTAAACTCAATGTGTTGCCCCAAACTTATGAAAAATAGGAATTTCCTATATTTCAGATTTTCCAAACTACAAAAGTCAGTTAAATCGTAATATATGTCAAATCTGGAGGATATATCTGCAGATATTCCATTCAATTGTTCTGTGCGAAACATTAGTTGTCATTGTTTATAAAAACTAGGAGTGTTTAACGTGACTCTAAATATCGAAAATCTTACCCTAACCCTATAAATTCACCCTTAAATTGTCATATTTTGATTATATTCTCATTAAAGTAACCAAAACACGCAAAGTCTATATTTCATTTAGTAATGTTACATTAATTTTAACATGATTTGTCATTTTAAGTCCCACTTGTCAGATTTAACTCAATATTTTGAACACAATTGATGAAAAATCGGATTTTTTAGCATTTCAGATTTATACCCAAATTCACTTAAAAATAGTTATATGTGACAAATCTGAAGATTTATCTGCAAATAAGCTGATTCATTGTTCTAACCGATACATAAATTAACTTAAAACAATGTTGAGAAAAACCAGGAGTGTTCAATGTGACTCTAAATACCGAAAATTTTACACCTACCCCAAGACAACGATGCCTAAAAATCTCCAAAATATACCTATCTGCACATATATATGAACAAAAGATACTAATATTTTTACTTAGTTTTAAAAAATGCAATTTATATGTCGCAATATGTAATTTTAACGCGAAAATATGGGTAAAATTGAATATTTTTGGTGATTTTCGTGAATAATGGTAATTTTCAGCATTTCAGAGTTTTACAAAATTCAAATTTGAATTGTTGTATATCTGCCCATAGACCACACGCATGATCTTATTTGTGATATATGGGAGTCTCTGTGTTTTTTTTTCATTTTAACTGATATGTTATTGGACCTTTATACAATGTTGAAGCATTTCAAGCTGAATAAAATGATATAAATTGTATTGATTTTTTTTTGGGGGGGGGGGGAAGAGAAATATGTTCGCAATTTATGAGAGTATGGTTAGTCTTAAATCTTCAAAAGTTAGATATAATGAAACGATCAACATTTTGACGTTATATACCAAATACCAAACATCTATAAGTCAAAACAGCAATATATCTGAAAAACTGAAAATTCCCATTTTTCTAAAAATTTCGAGAAGAAGGGCCAAAAAGACACCTTAAAAATTTAAATCTACTTAAATGTTCTTCTGCATATCAGCTTTAGTGCAATACACACAATAAATTGCATTAGACATTATCTTTTTATCATTTAGAGCCGGAATATCTTGAAAGTTCTCCTAATTTTAATGGGGAGGATGCCAATTTTGGTATTTCAGATCCCGCAATAAGGAAAAATGAAAAGATATGGAGTGAATGTACATGTGACAAAAACGCACACGATACATAGAAAACTACAGTTTATCAAGGACAGGGAAGTCTGAATCTAATTTTTTTCCACACAATTTGTGGCTTACATAACATAAATCGTTGTTGCAATTTGGCAATTATCAGATATATATTCAATTTGTACGAACCAGAAGTGAGAAAGTCGCAATTGTGAAAAAAATTAAAAGTCTGAAAAATTCCATTAAAAAAATGTACCGAAAATCAAAATTTTAAGGACATTGTATCACAACTGATAAATTAGGCATAAACAAGATCAAATGATGAGATTTATTTATCTGTAAAGAATTGATAAAACAGTTTAAAACTCGTCATTTTCGTAATTTTTTGCATGAGAAGGGTACATTTTTTGCATCCCCAGATCATAAATATGGCGTAAAATGGCCAAACTTGTGTTAATTTTAAAGTTTATAAAAAAAAATCTTCAATTTGGTACCAAATTTCAGTACATCTAACTTATCTACATAAATATATCGAGCTTAAAAGATGAAATTAAGGTTTAATCTAAAATACAAGAATTTTGTGAGGTGTACTATAAAAGTTGCCCCATATTGTTTATGCGTGCATATTATGTTCGTGTTAACATGTTTTATTTTGAAGAGGGGATATAAAAATCGGTCTGGATCATGAGTGGAGGGCTGCACGGAAATCGATTTCAGCCCATGGCCTAGTAGCAGTTCATATTCTTATGTGCCTAATGATACATTTACGTTTTCTATCAGTACATATCATATTGCCATATCTTTGAGGAGTATATGTTTAATGTTCTTTAACCAATATGATTATTACTTTTTTACCTTCAGAAAGAAATAGCAAGCACAAAAACATAAAAATACAACGTGTTAGTCGAAAAAGATGGATAAATATTTTCAGTTACATTTGTTGATTTAGTCTTTCCGCCTATGAATTTGTCAATGATTGACCAAATGATTGTGCAATTTTTTCGGTAATGCTTAATATTCTAGTTAATTTTGATTCCATACACTAATCATAAAAAAAGAGTATCTATATCAGTACGTTTCAAATTAAGCAGAAAATATATGCTTTCTGAAAACTTTCTGAAAACTGATAACAATTTTCATAAAGGATTTCCTATTTTGTGTTTTAGCACTGCAACTGTTTCGTTAGGCAATTCAAATATTACTTGCTGCAATATACTTCCTCTAAGAATGAATGAAAGCAGCAAAACTCGCTATTCGGGGCAATGTGTGGCAAATGACGGGACCGTTGTAGCAATCGCAGACTTTAGTTTTACAGATTGCAATAACGGTATGTATTTTTACCTATTAATAAAGAAAAATTGCAGCTTACCATGTTCTCGGATAGTGATGTTTGCCGATATTAAAAATCGTTTGTATGTTTGTTATAAACAATTTTATAAGGATATTTTAAGCTTCTTAGTAACAAAGATGATTTCAATTTTATGCCACGTCAATGATCCTAAAGCAAAGATGAGACTGACTGTGCCAATCGCTTTACTAGTTTAGAGAGTTCTCTCCATAATCTAAGGTTTACTACCTTAAAGTTACAGATGTTAACACAGAAAGAGTGATTTTTCAAAATATAAAGTATAAAGAATAGTTTAATCTCTTTTTATTAATTTAAGGGTTTCGACACTCAGTTTGAAAATAAAAATATAATTTTTTGTTAGAAAACAAAATGAAATAGGTGTGATTTAAGTGAAAAAGGAGAAATAGATGATGCTAATTTTAAGAAACAAGTGATTAAAAATTTGGTGTCAAACTGAATTTGTCAAATGTTAAACGTAAGCAAGGTTTTCACCATGAATGAACGTGATAAAATCGATAGGATTTAATGAAATTTGACTTACTTCTCATTAAGATGTATAAAATGAATTACAGAAAAAAAATAAGGGGTTCGTGACCACCCTGTCATTATCAATGATCTTGATATTTACCACGTAAATCAAAACTTTTAACAGGTGCAATCTCGTGGAATTGCTTTGAAAAAAAATCATAAACATGATTACTCACTTTTACATATTCAATGAGTTACAACATTTCCATAATATGCGGGCACATTAAAGCAAATAGAGTTACGATATTACTTTTGGTTATGCTGCTCATGATGTTTAAGCCTTTGCAAATGTCCCATGGTAATGTTATTCTTGTTCTGGACCATACACGTATTTGGACTTTAAGCTTACGACTGGGGAAATATAAAGCAAATCTAAATGATACAGTGGATTATATAATTTAGCAAAAGCAAATATGTAAATCCGTGTTATATGTGTAATTTCAGCTCATCCTGTTCTGTTTGAGCTTTCTTAGCTAATACTAAATATGTCCTAAGAAGAAAAAATCGATTCATTTTTGGATAATTTACTAGCTTATTGCATATTTAGAAACAAAATTCCCACACACTTCGGTGTTTTGTTCTTTACCACCACCGGGCCTATGTCACCGCTGGTGTACTGTTAGTCCCCGAAGGTATTCACTTAACCTGTGGCAATTACTTCGGTGCTGGCCCGAAGACCGATTTTATTTGAAAATGTGCAATACAGTAATTTAAGGATGGTCATTCCTCAAGTTCAAAATATCAGGGTTTTGAAATTAGTATCTTTATAATTAGTACATGGATCATACATCATTTTCAACAAAAATATTGATAGGTCGGCGTGCGCATTTTTTGAGATTTCAGTGCCTGAAATTTTAGGCTGAAAACCGAACTCCTCTATTTTTTTTATTTTCTCTGCTCAATGGCAATTTACCTTTGAAATACAATTAAGATATATCAAAAATTTTATTTGATTTTATCAAATTTTATTCAAGACATAGACACACATTTTTGGAAAAGGAAGTAGGGGTCAGTGTGCAAACTTTTCTAATGCATTAAAATGAATAAAATATGAGAATTCCGAAAGTCAGAGACAATTTCAAAAACCTAAAGAGTGACCATCCTTAGGAGAGTTTAATCAAAACCTAAGGGGCATTTCCCTCTTGCATAGCTCTGTCCTTAGCTGATTTTGGCTTTCATTTTTAGATCAAATTAGTAATGTGTTCTCTATCAGCTTTTACATATGTTTATGGATTTCCAAATGTTTGCATTTTTATATGCACTGAAGAGACATAAGTTATCGAAATGCGCATATGCGCATATACAGAAACTAAATTCTCAGTAACTTCGGTATTTTTTGATTTACTGATGAAACTGTCGAATCTATTAATAACAAATTAAAAAACCTCGGAGAAATTAGAAATGTTTCAAAACATTGAAAATTTTAATCTCCTAGATTTTTACAGTATGTAAAATGAAAGAACTGAGTTCGTCTTAATGATTTTAGAGCAGTTATGGTCAGGACCGCATGCGTACGGTCCAACTAAATGAATATACGCATATGGTCCGAACAGTACGCGTGTGGTCCTAATACGCGCATGGTTTGGAACATTAACATTAATTCTTTGTAAGTTATGTAAGTGCTACAACTCTACAAAGTTTGTTTCGTATAATATAATCAATTTTATTTCGGATTTAATAAGGAAATCAAATACTCATTCGGAAAAACCAATATGGTTCAAATGTAAACGCTAGTTATCATCAATTTAAGGAAATAAATCAAAGTTACAATGTAAAAATACAAGTCCTGGTTTCTTTCCTCAGTTATTGTTTTCCTTTACCAATTATATAAAGTATGAACGCCAACTTGTACCTCCTTGATAGAAAATATAATTTCTCATTTGAAGCAACACTATCTTATATTATAACATCTCGTTTATCAAGAGTGTTCCATTTACAATTATTGGTAATAATGGCATGCAACCTCCCAAACATTTTTGTTTTTGCAGTAAAATCAAAAGTATTAGTCAGTTTTAAACAGCTCGTCAGTTTTGTACAGTTTACATGTATAACAAGTTTTGCCATGTATACTAGCCACATAAAAAGACAATACACATTTAACAAATATTATAACATCGATATTAATGCAAATTAACGAACATTTCACTATGCAATGAAAAAGAAAGTGCATAACAGCTAGTTTGGAGAAGAAAAAAATTCTTGAGGATCTCGCCAAAAGTCACAATTTATTCACGAATAAGCTCATTTGAGCTACGTAAAATTGAATTTGAGAAAAATTAAAAACTTTTTTAGATTGATTTGTATGTTTGAATCTCATTTCAAAAGTTGGAAAAAAATTTGATTAGCTGTATGTGTCCGAAAACTTTTATTTATATATATGAGACTAATGATAACGGCAACAACAACTGTGTTTAATAAGTGTTTGATTAATTAACGATAGAAACCGGAGATTAATGCAATTACAAGAAAGATAATATATAAAACAAACAGAGAAACTATCACAACACTAAAGATGTAAAAATATGTACAAAATTGTGTTACATTAAGGTCTCTGCGAACCTTCTTCAGACACATATCAACTGACAAAATATGTGCAATTAGTCAGACGCTGTAACAATCTTTCTCAAATACTGAAACAAACAAAAATATTTAATTTGAATTTGTATCTATAATCAATCAATCAAATCAAATCTTCAGAATCTATTTCTAAACAAAAATGTTTTTCTCGTTCTGTCTTTTACTTATAAGTTTTTTTAATTCTTTTCATTAAGACCATCAGGCTCAAGCGTTCTTAATTGAAACATCCAAAATTTCTCCTTTTTTCTCCTTTCTTCCTCGTCCCAGTTGAAATTCACTTCGATGATTTGGAATGTTAGCTCATCGAAAGAGTGTCCAGTATTTCTCCCGCCGTGCGCGGTCCCGGCTTATGAATAGGCCCGCAGTATCCTCTGAGCTTGGAGTATGAGTCTTCCTAACAGAGGACCCCGAGGGAACCCCGGGATATAGAAATAGGACCTAGTATCTCCGGCTTGCGGGGTGTGACCCCTCCTAAACGGGGGCTGACCCCGAGGGTCCCGGGATATACAAATAGGACCCATTCCGTGGTTGTGCGGGATTAATAAATACACAACCCATCTTTCGGATGGGATGTAAACTCAGGTCCATGTGTTGGAAGAAATGCCACTCTTCCTGCCCGTTAAAAAACCCTTGTAGCAAGCTCTTTTTGGGGTGGTCCTTAGATGATCGGCTACAAGGCTAAATTGCCCGCCCGTGACGATTTCACCCTACTTTTCCAGTGGCAGTCTGAATTTCCCGTCCTATGTCCCTTTCCATACCCCAAAGTGATTATTTATTAACAAACTTGTTCTCGTCTTGATATAGCTGAAATATTGCTGAGTAGACGTTCAACAACAATCAATCAATCAATCAATCCAGTATTTCTCAGATGTCGTGTGAGTAGACAATTTCTGTGGTTTCTGAAAAACGATCTGTGGTTGTTGAATCTGAGGTTAAAGTTGTCTTCAGTTTCTCCCACGTATTGAATTTTACATGCCCCGCATGTAAGAATATAATTTTTTTTTTATTTACAGTTAGAATTTGTAAACATTTTGTAACTTTGTTTTTTTAACAGAGCTGTTGAAAGTGTTTTTGATATCAGCAGCTTTGCAACATAGACATCTTTTCATTCCACAGGGAATAAAACAACCTTGATCTAACGTTCGTGCTTTATTCAAAGCTGATGACACCAGTATGTCTTTCAAGTTCCTAGGTCTTTTGAATGAAACAACAGGGGAACAAGGGAATATTTTATGGAAGCTTGGGTCATTTTCGACTCGGGTCCAATTTTTTTTTGACAATAGCATTAAGTGTTCTTAGGTCAGGATGATAGGTAATTACAGGCGGGGTTCTCAATAACTGATCCTTTTCTTTGTAGCGTAAGATTCTGGTTCGGTCTACATTTCGTAATTTTTCGAATGATTCTTTTATTAGGTTATTGTTATATCCCAGAGCATTAAGGTGCTTTTTCAATTCACCTATTCCTTGGTTGAATTTAGCTTCGGTAGAACAAATTCGTTTGATTCGGAGCCCTTGGCTGTACGGAATTCCCCGAGTGATGTGTTTTGAATGACAACTTTTAGGAGATAAAATTGGTGCTTGTCAGTTTTCTTTTTGTGGAGGTCCATTAACATTGCCCCGTTTTTAAGAATTGTTGTAGTGTCTAAAAATAACATTTTTTTTATGATATCTCTTATGTGAAGTTTATACTCGGGTGGAAAGCATTGCAGTATTGGATGAAAGTTTGTAGATGTTCTTCACTTTCTGTCCATTTCATTCAATATCATCAATAAAACGAAACCACGAGAATGGCTTATATGGAACACTAGAAAGAAGTCGTTTTCCAAATTACCCATAAATATATTTGCATAGGACGTGGCCATTTTTGTGCCCATACTTGTTCCATTGATAATGAAGAAAGTGTTCATTATTAAAAATGAAATTGTTTTTCAGTATCAGTGTCAAAAGTTTGACAAGACATTCTGTTGATGGTTTTTTTCTCCTTTCTAGAGTTCCAAGCCTCCTTGCAGGCGGCTATTCCTTCGTCTTGAGGAATGTTTGTGTAAAGAGAGGATACATCCATCGATACCAAATTTGTATTGTTTGGGAAAGGATTGAGTGCTTCCATTTACCTAAGATAGTCGGTCGTATCTTGGATAAACGAAGGGAGTGTTCTTACGAGAGGTCTTAAGTGATAGTCAATAAATTCAGAAATCTTTTCTGTTGGATGGTCACTAGCCGAAACAATAGGTCTTCCGGGGTTACCCTCTTTATGAATTTTAGGGAGCATATAAAAACGACTAGCTTTAGAGCTTTCATCTGGTAACAGATAATCAAAGGTATCACCACCAATTTCCATTTTCTCAAACATTTCTCTTAGAACGGTCTTAATTTCCTCACTAATTTTAGTTGCATGATCAGCATTTAATTTTTGATAAAATTTGTTGTTTGAAAGCTGTCTGTTCCCTTCTTTGATGTAGTCAGATGTGTTCATAACTACAACTACCCCACCCTTATCTGCCGGTTTAATCACAATATCGTTTCAGCTTTTTAACAAATTAACTGCTGTACTTTCTTCCCTTGTTATATTTCTTTGCTTTCTATTCGTTATACTGTTGTTGACATAAGATTTAATTGAACCGATAAAAGATTCTAAGTTTTCATTTTTACTTTTGGGTGGGTTCCATTTGCTTTTCTTTTTAGATCTTGGTATGATAATAGGTGTATCCTCATCTTCAGAGTTTGTGTCGCCCAGTCCGGCTTCTGCAAAAATTTTTTTTCTAAATTGCTGAAATGTTCTTTTAGTCGGAGACGTCTGGCAAAAGCGTCTAGGTCTTCTTCCAACTGAAGTCTAATTACATTGGGTGGAATGGGACAAAAATTCAAACCCTTACTTAAAACTTGTTCTTCATGTTTTCTCAATTGGATCGATGACAAAGTTACAAATTTATTATTATTTATGAATGATTTTGTTTTCATTACAAATTTTCTCTTTCGTTTGGATTTTTGATTCATGGAACTGGTACGCTATCTGTTATTATAGTATGTATCCCAAAATTGTTCATTTTTTTAATTTGTGAATATTTGTAGTTATTTCTTTCAATATTTTTTATTTCTATGATACGTCGTTTGTCGTTTTCTATTTCATGCTGGTTTAGAGAGGAACTCTCCCTGAAGGTTTTATTGATTTCTTTATTAATGCTTTCACTAGTGTGTACAGAATGTGATAGTAAAAGTTGCAGGAGCCGGAATGAGCAGTTGAATAGGATGTTGTTCCAACGATTCATGAAACTAATGAACTTAATTCCCGGTGTTAAAGGAAACAATTTTATGTCCAACCCTTT
This sequence comes from Modiolus philippinarum, assembly GCA_002080025.1. Lineage (NCBI taxonomy): Eukaryota > Metazoa > Mollusca > Bivalvia > Mytilida > Modiolidae > Modiolus > Modiolus philippinarum. The sequence goes on along the minus strand of MJUU01048426.1, from coordinate 47,955 downwards.
CGGAATAATTTCATTGTCTATGTACGTTCTAAGGTTGGAAATGTGATATTGATTCTGAATTTTCTTTTGAGTAAGTGATCTTAATTTATTAAAACATTTTTTATACTCCATGATCTAATTGAAGTATGTAAACACAGATAGATTACACTAGATGTAAGTGCAATACACGCCGATGAAGATAATAATATGAGAGACTAATGATAACGGCAACAACAACTGTGTTGAATTAGTGTTGGATTAATCAACGATAGAAACCGGAGATTAATGCAATAACAAGAGAAATAATATATAAAACAAATAAAGTAACTATAGAAACGCGAAAGATGTAAAAATATGTTATTATTAGTCTCTCATAGTATTATCTTCATCCAAACCAGAAAAAAACATCAACAGAATGTTTTGTCAAACTTTTGAAACTGATACTAAAAAAAAACAATTTCATTTTTAATAATGAACACTTTCTTTTCAGATCAATGGAACAAGTATGGGCACAAAAATGGCCCCATCCTATGCAAATGTATTTAGGGAAAAACGACTTCGTTCTTGTGCTCCATATAAGTCATTCTCGTGGTTCCGTTTTATTTATGATATTGACATGAAATGGACAGAGAGTGAAGAACATCCACAAACTTTCATCAAATACTGCAATGATTTCCACCCGAGTATAAAGTGTACATACGAAATATCATCAGAAAAAAATCATCATTTTTAGACACTACCACCATTCTTAAAAACTGAGCTATGATAATGGACCTCCACACAAAGAAAACTGACAAACACCAATATTTATCTCCTAAAAGTTGTCATCCAAAACGCATCACTCGGGGAATTCCGTACAGCAAAGAGCTCCGAATCAAACGAATTTGTTCTACCGAAGCTAAATTCAACCAAAGAATAGGTGAATTGAAAAAGCACCTTAAAGTTCGGGGATATAACAATCACCTAATAAAAGAATCATTCGAAAAATTGCGAAATGTAGACAAAACCAGCCTCCTACGCCACAAAGAAAATGATCAGTTATTGAGAACCCCGCTAGTAATTACCTATCATCCTGACCTAAGAACACTTGATACTATTGTCAGAAAACATTGGACCCGAGTTGAAAATGACCCAAGCTTGCATAAAATATTTCCTTCTCCCCCTGTTGTTTCATTCAAAAGACCTAGGAACTTGAAAGACATACTGGTGTCATCAACTTTGAATAAAGCACAAACGTTAGATAAAGGTTGCTTTATTCCCTGTGAAATGAAAAGATGTCTATGTTGCAAAGCTGCTGATATCAAAAACACTTTCAGCAGCTCTGTTACAAAACAAAGTTACAAAATATTTACAAATTCTTACTGTAAATGAAAAAAAAAAAAATTTTTACATGCGGGGCATGCAAATCCAATACGTGGGAGAAACTGAAGATTTAACCTCAGATTCAACAACCACAGATCGTTTTTCAGAAACAACATGAATTGTCCACTCACACGACATCTGAGAAATACTGGACACTCTTTCGATGAGCTAACATTCAAAATCATTGGAGTGAATTCCATCTGGGACAAGGACGAAAGGAGAAAAAAGGAGAAATTTTGGATGTTTCAATTAAAAACGCGTGAGCCTGATGGTCTTAATAAAAAAGAATTAAAAATTTTATAATACGTAAAACACAGAACGAGAATTTTTTTTTCTTTTTTATTAGAAATAGATTCTGAAGACTTCGGTATTTTGTTATTTGTTACCACTGGGCCGATGCCTCTGCTGGTGGACTGTTAGTCCCCGAGGGTATTCACCAACCCAGTAGTCAGTACTTCGGTGCTGACCTGAAAACCGATTTTATTGAACATTGCAATATCTAAATTTTAAAAAAATTTGTTTAAAACTAAGGAGTATTTCCCTAATGCATAGCACTTTCCTTAGCTGAATTTTGGCTTTTCTATTTAGATCCTTTTGGTTATTTGTTCTCTATCAGGTTTTACACGTTTTTTGGTGATTGGACTTCCAAACGTTTTGGTTTTATCTGCACTGATGAGACAAAAGTTGTCGAAATGCGCACATGCAGAAAAAAAATTAACAGTAACTTCGGTATTTTGTTATTTGTTACCCCTGGGTCGATGCCTCTGCTGGTGGACTGTTAGTCCCCGAGGGTATTCACGAACCCAGTAGTCAGTACTTCAGTGCTGACCTGAAAACCGATTTAATTGAACATTGCAATATCTAAATTTTACAAAATTTTGTATAAAACTAAGAATATCTCCCTCATGCATAGCTCTGCCCTTAGCTGAATTTTGGCTTTTCTATTTAGATCCTTTTGATTATTTGTTCTCTATCAGGTTTTACACGTTTTTTGGTGATTGGACTTCCAAATGTTTTGGTTTAATCTGCACTGATGAGACAAAAGTTGTCGAAATGCGCATATGCAGAAAATAAATTAACAGTAACTTCTGTATTTTGTTATTTGTTACCACTGGGCCTATACCTCTGCTGGTGGACTGTTAGTCCCCGAGGGTATTCAACAACCCAGTAGTCAGTACTTCGGTGCTGACCTGAAAACCGATTTTATTTAACATTGCAATATCTAAATTTTACAAAATTTTGTATAAAACTAAGGAGTATCTCCCTCATGCATAGCTCTGTCCTTAGCTGAATTTTCACTTTTCTATTTAGATCCTTTTGGTTATTTGATCTCTATCAGGTTTTACACGTTTTTTGGTGATTGGACTTCCAAATGTTTTGGTGTTATCTGCACTGATGAGACATAAGTTGTCGAAATGCGCATATGCAGAAAATAAATTAACAGTAACTTCGGTATTTTTTTTATTTGAATGGTTGATTATAGATACAAATTCAAATTAAAAATTTTTGCTGGTTTAGGTACTGTGGATGCATTTATTTTCGTGGGTTCCAGTTTTCGAGGTTTTGCTAAAATTCATACATTCCTGGGTTCCTAAATTCGTGGTTTGAGACTTTCGACATTGAAAGGTTATGAGAATTTTGTATTTCGTTGGGTATTTAATTTCGTGGTTAGACTCAACCACGAAAACCANCCCCACGAATAATAGTGCATTCACAGTATTTGAGAAAAAAATGTTACAGCGTCTGACTGATTGCACATCTTTTGTCAGTCGTTATGTGTCTGAAAAAGGGTCGCGGAAACCTGAAATATAGCACAATTTTGTACATATTTTTACGTCTTTAGTATTGTTATAGATACTTTATTTGTTATATATATAACGTCTAAAAACAACGACATAATTGGAAATCTTATTTAATCCCCATGATAAGCATACTTCTTAGTTTGTTTTGTTTTTGGTTTGTGTATTCTCACTAGTTATTTATTTCATTTCCTACAGTAGAGTAGAGTAGACATTTAAAATGCAACTTTGGATTTTTTTCTCCCGGCTGCTCCAGCGAGATCAACAATCATGGTGCCAATGAGTAGGGACCGGAAATTTGCAAGCCAATCTTCAGTCTTGTACATCCTTCCTAGTGAGTAATATTTCGGCAGCGGTTTTCCAATTTTTAGATTCGAGTTGCACTGACGAGATGTAAATTAATCGAAATGGGGCCTTATCTGCAACGTAGTGTTACGTATCACTCAAATTATAATGGTCGAATTCCTCAGTGGAAAGACTTTCTTGATAATATCACATCTTAAGACTCTCACTCAGTTGGTTTTTGACTTCAGACGCAAATAATTTATATTTCAAGACCTGTATAAGAATATTTACATGCTTATATTGAGGATTAAATAAATTTTTCAAGTTTGTCGTTGTATTTAGATGTTATATATGAATTTTTTACACGACTAGTATTTTCTTCATCAAGAAGATCCCTGAAGCTTATTTCACCTCTTAGCTGAGTTTTGGAAGCTTGAATTTATTTTCTGCATATGCGCATTACAACAACTTATGTCTCTTCAGTGCAGATAAAATCTAAACGTTTGGAAGACCAGAACTCAAAGATGTTTCAAAACTAAAAGAGAAAAAATAACCAATATGATCTAAATGTAAAGCCACAATCAGCTAAGGACAGTGCTTTGCATGAGGGTGATACTCTTTAGTTTTCAACAAAATTTACAAAAATTTAGATATTGTAAAATTCCAATAAGCCTTTAAAAGACCTTGAAAATCAAATTTCAATAAATTAAGTAACTTTGATGTAAATTATTATTTGAATGCTTTATTTATTCATTTTTCTTTTAAATGCGATCAACTTTTTCTCAAAGTGTTTGACTTATATGAGTTCGCGTATTAGTTGTCTAAAGATTTGTTTTTGCTGTGATACAATGACACAGCAAGAGCAAACAATTATTTTTTTTTGTCTCTTCGAAAAATTGTACGAATTAACTAAATACCGAAGTTACTGTGAATTTACGAAATGAAATACGAAATACGAAATAGATACGAAATGTATCTATTCCATTTTTATATTAAGCAATTATCCAAGGTGACTCTTGATATGACACCGAAATATATTAATAGGTCGTTTCTTGTTTGCATAATATAATATATTAGTGAGGCATGCCTTGTTTGTCTCTTTTAAAAGAGTTTTATCTTTCAACAATAATGTAAATTATTACAGTTTCATTCAATAAATAAATTGGTTAATGGAGCATAAAATATAATATCGAATTCAGCTCCGTTTAGCCCAAAGCAAAGAAATGTTTGTATCTTTTTATCAAGTCGAATACATGACATACTCAAAGGGTACCCCAACAGATTTAAATACTAAATGTTTTCAAGGTTTAAAACTTCAATTGCCACTTATACACATACGTTGTGGAAATGTGGATATGCAAAAAATACAATAATAGTGACTTCCTTAACGTGTATTGTTGACGGGTAACGTTAAGGCAAGTCTAAATCGTTACACCTTGAAAGATTCCATATCCTAAACACAATGTCCTACGTCATTTTTTTATGACGGATAAAGAATTTGATATGGACAGTTGTGCTACCTAAGTAATTAAAAATACATTTCTATAATTTGTAGCAAATTTAACCAACGCCTGACCGGTGTCATTAAAATATTTTTCGTCTCTAGTGAGAGAACAACTCGCGTGAAATTTCCCGCCAAATCTATTCGGAACATAATCCTCGGCGTTTTAGATTATTTCATTAGAGAAAGATTTTCTACAACTTTCTTCACCTTAAACACGTTATGAAATTTCTCACATCTTGTAAAATAGATTTTCAAATGTTTAAAAACTCGGCAAGGCTCTTTTTTAAAAATTAATTTAACTCGATGTTAGAAATTTAATAATCAACTTAATATTTCAATAATTTTAATATTTTAACTAGTATATTTCTTACTTTGTAAAAATCAACAAAACATGTTGATCTGATTGAAGCTGTTTACTTGTGTTTATGTCCAAATTTATATAACTTGGTATTCCCTAGCGCCAGTACACCTTGGTATGATCGATCTGCATAAGATGATTCAGAATAATCACTGACCACTGGGACAAAATAAGCGTTGACAAGTTCCACGAATCGAAAACCATAATCAACCATGGTAAATGTTCATGTAGTATTATTTGTCAGCTAATGTATACATAAGCAAAACGGACTCAAACAAAAACAAAATGATTTGACCTTTCACTGACTATTCTACTAGACGATAATGGATTGCAAATTCATCGGCAAACGAATACCGAAGCAAGAACAAGGAAAGGGGAAATTCTAAAATCATAAATCCAAAATCACGGCAATTCACAACAACACGAATTGAGCACGTTTGACGAAGACAAAACAAATAAACAAGAATGCCACAAAACTAAAGCACTAGCAGGGTGAACCCCTATAAAAAATTGAGGTATCATCAGGTGCTCCGGAATGGTAAGCATACTCTGCTCCACGCGTGGCACCCGTCACATTACCAATGAAAAGTCCGGTTTTGTAAGAGTCGGTGTTAGTCAGTTCGGTAACAAACTCTGAATCTACCCCAAAAGTATCTATTCTCATTTGTGAAACAGAAACAGAAACAATGTAATGGTCTGTCAAATCGTGGTGACGACCGTAAAATTTCTAGAGTGAAAATTATACAAAAGTGACAAACTGCTTCATGAGATATATAGTTTCTACAACCAGAACTAATAGAAAAAAGAAATGGAAACGGGGAATGTGTCAAAGAGACAACGACCCAAAGAGGAGTAATAACAACCCAAAGCCACCATAAGATCTTCAATAATGCAATTTCTCGCATCGAGTTAAATAAATTTGCAAATGCTTGAATACGAGGCTTGCCGAGTTTTTAAACATTTGAAAATTTATTTGACAAGATCTTTACGTTGTAAAAATGTTTCTCTAATAATCTAATGATTTAAAACACCGAAGATTATGTTCCGAATAGATTTTGCATGAAACTTCATGGTAGTTGTTCTTTCTCTAGATATGAGAAATATTTTTATCACACCGGTCAGGCGTTAGTTAAATTTGTTAAAAATTAGAGAAATAAATGATAATATTAGTTGATATTTATTGGTCACGGGTATCATTTGGTTGTTGTTGTATAACAACAGAGGGTATGCCAACCATAACCATAATTTTTTGTAATTGTTTGATCCTAATAAATTTACAAGAATTCATTTAAACTTTCATTTTAAAGTACTTGACCTTGGGAACGTCTGCGATCCATTGAATGACACATGTGGTCCTCTGTCATCATCTTGTCAGAATAATGGTACAAATGACATATGCACTTGTAATAGTGATTTTTTCAAGCTTGATTGCGGATGTATTCCAAGTAAGTGTAAACAAATTTAGTGACCAAAATTGATATAGGATTAAACTCTCATTCTTAGGAAATTATCTATGTAATCGTCAACTAGCTTAAGACAGTTGTGCTTTTGTCGGGAAACAGATGACAGTGATTGTAAGAGCACTTTGCTAGTTTAATAAATGTTTGTTGACAGCCATGCATCCATGACCAGGAAAGAAATGGATGTAGTGTTGTTTGACAAATAGCAAAGAATTCCGCTCAAACCGGTGCTAGGGGCCGTCTTGAACTTACAAAGCTCATTGTTGAAGGACTCATGGTGACTTCAAAATGAAAAACAACAATAAAAGCGATGTTCCTTTGCTTATTTTTACAATGTATTTGTAGAGATTTGTCTCATGTACATTTACTCCATATCCTTTCATTAACGATATACTCTAGCAGCTCACTCACAAACTGAATAAAGTCCGAAGGACGTTATTTAAAGTTTGTGAGTGAGCTGCCGGAGTTTATACATACATAATTTCCTAAAAACCAGTGTTTAATCCTTATGATTCCATTTTTAACGCTAAAAAATGTGTGCTCAATGTTAACGACGTATTTATTTACTGCACTATATTTTTGCAGAGCAGATTAAGGGGCAAACGGATACACTAGCAGATATGTTTTGATCTTGTTTGGCTATTTTGATCTTTTCATGATCTTGACAGGCTTAACAAAATTTTGTTAAGACAGTGTTAGATTTTAAGTTGGTTTTCAAGATAATTGGTTTCAAGGACGATCAAGACGTGTTAAGATAATTCAAGATTAAACAAGATTGACTTGTTATTTGCGTTCAGGAACAATCAAGAAGAATTAAGTTTGTTAAGATCAAACAAGATCCTAATTTCATCTTGTTTGATCTAGACAAACTTAACACATCTTGATCGTCCTTGAACGCAATTATCTTGTTTGATCTTGACAAACTGAGCAGGGCTTGATCGTCATTGAAAGCAATTATTTTGAAATACAACTGAATATCTTACACAGTCTTAACAAAATTATGTTAAGCTTGTTAAGATCGTGATAAAATCAAAATGGCCAAACAAGATCAAAACATATCTGCCAGTGATATATTGAAAAATATTTCTGTTTGCTATTCATGACGTTAACCAATGAAAATGAACGTTACAATTACATGTGGAATTATAACTATGTGAAATATAATTCAGATTTGATATATAATGTGAACGAATATTTTAGGTACTTTTAGACACTTCAAAGGTCTCCTATTCAAGGATAAAAATTTTACACCAGAAGGGGTGAATAATAATGAACTATGACATGCGCGATGCACATTGGGTATTACAATGTTGACATCTAGTTTACTTAACAACAGAAGAAATGCACAACATCTCACATTCCAAAAAATATATTGCAAAAGCGAAGGATCAATTAAAATGCAACATGTATGTAAGGGAAGTTTTGATTGGTCAAAACTGACCGTCAAGTCCACCATGTACACACCTCGGACAAAGCAGGTTACCTGTTTTGTATGGTTCCTCATATGGTTACAAATACATAAGTCAAAAACAGAAAATGAAATCGGTTATTTGCATTATAATCATAATTACAGTACATTATTTGATCCTTATTTGAAAGTCAAAATATCCGTTTAAAGGCCCCGCTTCGCGTCGCCTGTAAACTGCATCTTGATCGTGAAATCTGCGATTGACGCCCGCGGGTATTGAAATAATGTACTGTTATTGCTTTACTGGTCATTTCTTAACATATCTATTAACAAAGGTTTGACTTTCTTTTTAACATTGTGACTTAATACATTTTCAATAAGAAACCATTCACATGTCGACAGTTTAGGTCCATACAGATTTCTAAAAATGCAATACATAAAGTTAAGAAAATCGGTTCATAGTCACTGTATGAAAACAATAATTTAAGTATTGTAACAGCAACAGTGTAATTTGAGAAAAATGATTAACGGCATATTGCATTTAACCACTCGACCAAAAATATATTTGCACAGCGTAAAAAGACACCTGGAATGACTGTTTTATATAGATCTTACTTTATTTATTATTCCTTTGCCAGCAGAATATTGTATACACTAATTCCTTACTTGCTTTTCATAAAGATTAGATCCGAAAAATTGGTGACAATTTGAAAAAGTGAGGTCCCAACCACCGATTTAATTCATATTTTTGCTTCAATAGTGCCCGTATGTCTCGATCAGTTCTAAAACTTCCGTTGAAACTTCCGGGTAATACAGTGTTGAGATATTCAAAGCTTCAAACAATAGTTTAAACGTCACAATACTAAAATGTTAAGTGTAAGTCGGAATGTTTTCAAATTGTAAGTTTCTCTATGTCACATGATGAGACTAACAGACGTATAAAATGTACTTTTGTATTATTTCGCATACGGAAGTTTCAATATTTAACGAGACTTACAGATCCTATTTAAAGCAAAATTGTTCGACCTTTTCCCTAGCATTTATTCCCTAATTAATCAAAATAAAGACATAAACTTACAATTCCTAAAAATATACCGGCTTTGGAAGACATGCGCATTCCTTTCCAGTGGTTTTGTTTCGGTCATTCGATTTAATCTTTCATAATATCACCAGTATATTAATTCAGACGAATGATTTAATTTTGAATAGCCTATTGCACAATATACTCTGAAATAATGTTGTCAATGAAAATGGATTTATTTGCAAACAAAAGAGATTCAAGAAATGGAAAAAAAAGATTTTTTTTTCTAAATAATCTGGCTTTCAGAATTTGGTTTAAATTCCGTGTGCGCTGTACCTGGCCCCAGTAATCAATGTTCAGGTGCTAACACTGTTTGTGATGAGAGCACTGCAACCTGTATATGCCAACCTGGATTCCAAGAAGTGGATGGGATATGCATAGGTAATACCATTAGAATGTTCACTGTCCAATTTTAAAACCACTAGGATTTTAAATTTGTGTAATTTTGACTGCAACATTGAAAAATGGGCCTTTTTATGTGAAAGCAAAATAGTTACATATGACATTTTGGAGATACAATTGTCAAAAAAGGTAGGAAACTGAACTCCTCTTCCTCAAAGCTTGAACATGAGCAATTTGTAACTATAACTGAATGTGCCAAAATAACTACAATGAAATAAATTTTGTCAAATATTAAAAAAAATGTATAAAATGAAATTATGAAATAACAACGGGGGGCACTGAACAATATATAATGTTTTTTTACTGTTAATTTCACAAATGTGGTTAGTAATCCTATCGCTGAAAGAATTGATCAATAGGTTGGTATCTTTGTCTAAAATGTTTATAAAAACATTTAAATATCCCTCAATAGGTCATTGATGTTATTTATAGGTCACACATTTAAAATTCCTTTTGATCAATAACAAAATACCGAAGTTACTGTTAATTTATTGAATATGCGCATTTCAACAACTTATGTCTCATCAGTGCAGATTAATACAAAACACTTGGAAGTCCATGAACCAAAAAACTAGAAAGACCTGATAGAGAATAAATAACCAAATGATCTAAATAGAAAAGCCAAATGAAGCTAAGAACAGAGCTATGCACGAGGGAGATACTCCTTAGGTTTAAACAAAATTTTGTAAAATTTGAATATTGCAAGTTTTAATTAAGTCGGTTTTCGGGTCAGCACCGAAGTACTGAATACTGGGTTGGTGAATACCCTCGGGGATTAACAATCCACCAGCAGAGGCAACGGCCCAGCGGTAACAAATAACAAAAAAAATTATTTTCTACATATGCGCATTTCACCAACTTATGTCTGATCAGTGCAGATCAAACCAAAACAATGAAACAAAAAACTAGAAAGACCCGATAGCAAGAGAGGTGTTCAGCCAGCCTAATCATAAATACACATCATATGTTCGGGAAACAGAAATTAATAACTGAGAGTGTAAATAGAAAATGCAAATGATAAAATAATAATATTATCTGGAAGAAGAATTTGATTTACAAAATTTCTCTTATTTCACAAAAGATTCCTCAACAGAAGTTTGATCTTCAAGGCAGAAGTTCAAATGCCCATTCGTTGTATTTGTTCTGGATATTGGCCAGTTTACCTAATGTCAATTTCAAATACCCATTCATTGTATTTGTCCTGGATATGGACCAGATTACGTGTTGTCAATTTTTACAAGAAACAAGTCATGTTCATCCAAACTTGTTTTTATATTGGAGAAGCTAATCGAGAATAAACATGCATTTTTCATAAAATAACCAGTTGTACTGTTTAAACCACTACTACTATAATAAGATTTTTCCCTCCTCTTTCTCCTTGGATATTATAATGTATTTTTTTCAAAACTTCGGTAATAGTTAAGATGTATTTACAGTAATTCCTAAATGAGTATTTTGTTCAGCTTGGCTGAACGGTTGAACGCCGCTGGTCCGACAGTCAATAGTCCGACACTTATTGGTCCGACACTCATTACACCGAAACTCATTAGTCCGACACTCATTAGTTTGTAATTATTTGTCCGACACTCATTAGTCCGACACCTGAATGAAATACCTATACTCAATAGTATCACAGACCTCACATTCAATAGAATAACACTTCAAATGTCGGTGTGAGATTAACAACTGCAACATATTTAATATATTATTTTTTGATAACCAGCCAAGAATGTAGAAAGTTGATTTTTATTGACCTTTTTCCGTACAGCCGTACGCCCTGCTCTTTAGTTTTGCATTCAAGTTGATATATTGTTATTATTACATCAGTTAATTCATCTTGATTCACTGACAGTTAGGATCCATGGCCCACATTTTATTTCTTGATGGTTTTGTTTTAGTGCATCTCTCGACAACACAATGTTTCATCGAATGAATTACCTTTATGAGTACAATCATAAACTGGGACAACTGCGTGACTTTCACCTAAAAGTTTATTCTACATTTGAGTGACTTATTATCGAAATGAATCATCTTGATGAGAACTACCAATGCCCTTTTTGACAACTTTAAATCTCTTTTTGATCAGTATATTTTAACTTTATGATACGGCGGGTGTCTTATACGAAGGAGCAGATGCTAACTCTACCGATACACCCGATCTTACTCATGGTTTTCGATTGGGTCCGTGTTGTTAATCTTTGTATGTATGTGTCTTCATTTTTCTTTTCTGTTTCGTACTAATGTTATGTCTCTGTTTCTTTGTTTTTCTGATGTTGCCATTGTACTTGGATTATTCGTTGTAGATTGACGGTTCGGTCCCACTTCATATATTAACATATTTAAGTTTTCAATTGTTGATTTTCTCAGATTTGGAAGTTCATTACGTGTGATAAATTAGAGAGAATAAAACAATCACACCCTTACTGCACTAGCTCTTTGTCATTGATTGCTACGTCTATCTGTGATATTTTTGAAAGAAAGAAGATGTATGAAAAAGAATACTGTAGTTGATATTAAAATGATATCATATATGCATTTTATATTAGTCCTGTATAATGTCCTCGTACAGGAGTATTGCCTATATTTGCCTGAGATAATACCGTGATTACCTCTTCCACATACTGCTCTATTTGGACATAAAAGATTTATCTGAAATATCATATTTACATAAGCAAACAAGAGAGATGGAAATGCACAAAACCAAAAACAAAACAATATCTGGCAATAACAAGACAACACAAATAAAAAAAAAACAGAGATAAGACTAAGAAACAGAAATAACATGGATTGTGAATCCAACGAAAACTAATGGAATCAACGGCTTCTCTTGAAAGATACGCAAAGTCTGCTCGACGCGATATCCAGGGGAGCACTCACTCCAATTTATCATGTTTCACAAATACACATAATGTAGAAACAAACAAGAGTATTTGTGTTTAAATCAACGATACCCCGCCAAAGATAACCTATAGTATGTCAATCTGGCATACTGAAATGATGTTACTGATGATTGTTTAATAAACATTTGTTGATTAAATGACCTTAACTTAAATATTTATCTAAAATCCTAGAAGCATATAATATCGACCAGATTTAAAAGTTATCTTTAAATAATGTAGTACTCACCACGGTAATTACCCTGATTTACCATTTTTCCCCGTAAAATATCGTTTAGTTGTCGGGGAATGATCCTAAACGCAATAGTTTAACAAAGTCATGAAATCGTGAAATGTAGGTCATACTCACAAAATTGTCGAGTAACTGGGTAGTTCTCATCATGATTATTCATTTCATGAAACATTATTTGTTGTGTAGATGTTAAGAAATGGACTTTAAGACAAAATACCCAAGTAGGTTATGGATCCGAAATTGTAGGTGAATCTGGCAGCATTTGGCAATTGTAGAATAATTAAGATATTACCAGAGATTACCAATAAATAAAACTAAATGCAACACCTAACATTTTGTTATAGCAGCCATGAGAATGAATATGTAGGGCTAACGTTGTTGTTCAACAATTGTTCAACAATTGAGTGTCGGACTAATGAGTGTCGGACTAATAAGTGTCGGACTATTGAGAGTGTCGGACCAATAAGTGTCGGACTAAAGAGTGTCGGATTAATGAGTGTCGGACTAATGAGATGACCCTGGCTGAATACCATGCCTCAACGATGGAGATTTAAATGCATGACCTATAAATAAAACCAATGAACTATTGAGGAATATTCAAATGTCATTTAAAACATTTTAGGCAAAGACACCAACCTTTTGATTAATTCTATAAGCACTAAGATTACTAATAAGCAATCAAGGGATATGGAGTAAATGTACATGAGACAAAGTCTCTATCAATGCATGGTAAAACAAAGCAATTGGACAATACTTTTAATTGTTGTTCTTCATCTTGAAGTCATCATGAGGCCTTAAACAATGAGCTTTGCTCATACCTCATATTAAATTCAAGACGGCCCCTAGCATCGGTTTGAGCGGAATTCATTGCTAATTATAGAGCAACGCTACATACATGCTGCTCATTATCCATGAATGCGGGGTTGTCAACAAACATAAAATTAACTTGCAAAGTGTTCTTACAATCGCTGTCATCCGTAGCGCGACAAAAGACTAACAAAAGACAATAACAACACTTAAACAATCAAAGTGCACTCACTTGTGAAATTAACAGCAACTGATAAAACCAGAAACATCCGAAAAATTGACAGAGATACCAAAACATGATCAGTGAACATTCTTACATTCATATTTTATATTCTCTGTCGGAATAAAGGATTCGATCAAAATAACACGAAAATTATTGCTAAATGAGAAGTTCAACATATCAACATTTATTATGAACAAGTTGTGTCCGATTGTTCAGCATTAGAGTAGCTTGGTTGAATTGTACCATTATTGAACTTTTTAAGTGAAGGAAAGGAAATATGTTTTTTTTTTTTTTACTGAAGGGCTATTTGAAAACGCTTAAAAGCCTTTGTTTGACTTAAATCATAGCTAATCTAAATTGAGGGAAAACTCTAGAGAGAACTGTTTCCTGCCAAAACTTTGACGTTTTGAATCCCCCAAATTTTAACATGGATTTTCCAATTTTTTTGGTTCATGTTGTTCTATTAGCAAAGCTCTTCCAAACAAAAGGTCAGTATTTTATTTCTAATTACCAAATTTCTATCAGTCGTACTCCCTTAAACATTTAACAGTTCGTAACATAATTTAATCCTTGCAAATGATACCACATAGATGTCGGAATTCTGTAAAGCAAATAAAAAGAAATGTCTAGACACAAGAGAGAAATTATGTGTTTCATTCTCAATAGCGGCTAAACTCCACATGTTTTTACGTTTAACTGATATCAGATTAGGAGTACTTGAAATCATCTAGCAATGTGATATACGGAAATATTATAATAATATTTCCGCATATACACAAGTTAACAATGATTTTCTGTTTTCTTCTCGTTAATTATCATTACTTCTTTCCCATTTTTTTTATAAACACAGTGATATCAACGACGCCAGAACCACAACCGAAGGTAATTATCCAATTGTTAGATTTTTTTATTTTTGTTAATTTTGTAAACGGCACTTTGAAAGTAAATATCTAAGCAATATGATAATTTCTCTTCAATTTCTTATATTCAAGAAAATATAATTATACTGCATATTAGACCGCAAGTATATATCTTCAGTACTCTATAGCAGCAAAACCTACATACCACATGTTTGACTGTTAAGTATACTAGTATTTTTCGGTCGATCGTATATCATTTATTCTTTTCAAAAATGTTGAATAATGAAGCTCGTTTTTTTTTTTACATGTCATACATGAAAAAAACCCTTGCAAACTTATTTTCTGACAAAATACCAAACTTTAGAATCAGCACATAGCCATCTCAACAACTGACATCTTTGTATTACAAATCCATTTAAGGTGTCTCGGTGGTATTATTCCGCTATTTTTGTGTAATAGTTGTTCATTTCGGTTTCATTCATTAACAAAATTAACATAATAGATATTTAAAATGTAAAGGAAGTTCCAAAGTTTTTAAAATTATCTAATCACTTTTACAACATCTTGAGTACAAAAAGGTGAACTAGAGCATACAAGCTTTAATTCTGTTGCTGGATTTACAGAACACTGAAATTATACAAATTAGATAATTTGATATAAGAATTTTAACATATGTATTACATTAACATTTTGTAAGTTATCTCTCTTATTTCAACGGTGACCCATACTTTCGATTTTTTGTAAGTAAACTATATAATGATTTCAAAACACATCCAAAGAATGAACAAAATCTATAAAACATTTTTCAAGCTTTCCCCTCATATAGTCATTTCCCCTATCATTTCTATGTTAAATCCTGAAAATTTCAGTTTCATTTTTTGTGCATAAATGCACGGAGACCCCCAAATTTTATTTTATATTTTGAACAATAATACAATTATGTTTCTATATAGAAAATTTCACAAAATTCTATAATAGGAAAATGATACCAGGAAGACACCTTAAATAGTTCAAACAAATATTTCAAATAGGTACAGGGAGTATGAGTTTCAGTTTTGAGAAGCATTCGAGTTCCATGGTACTTTATCAATTCAAACAGGATAAATATTTTTGCACACGGACCAAATTTCTTCATCATTGGTCATTCTTAAATACATAAATGGATAATGTACAAACATTTGCCAACTTCTAATTACATTGTATATAT
>MJUU01048426.1:0-13253 GCA_002080025.1 Modiolus philippinarum | reverse complement strand
CTAGGTACGAAGCTGAAGTAGGTGTTTCAGTTGTTTCTTTAATTTCAAGCTCATTTGGAAAGATCTGATGTAAATAATCCTTAAATTTAGGATTATTAAGAGAAAGCACATCGTCTATGTAGCGGAAGCTGAAATTAAAGGACTGGGCTAAATGTTTTTGTTTTCTTTGAATAAGCCCTTGTAAAAACTTGGCCTCGTACGAGTAAAGGAAAAGGTCAGCTAAAAGCGGCGCACAGTTTGTTCCCATAGGAATCCGTATTGTCTGTTGGAAAACACGACCTCCAAATTCGACAAAAATATTGTCGATCAAAACTTCTAACATTTTGATTACGTCAGTCTCGGTGTACTTCTTATTTGAATCGGTGTGGTTCTTAACAAAATATGTCTTGTTTTTCCCTTTAACTAAATAGGTGTATCTGCGTTCTCCATTTTTTTATAATGCTTTATTGGCAAAAACACATTATTTAAGTAAAGCATATAAACATAAAGACACATATAAACAGTATGAGTTAGTTGTTAACAAACAAATATCAAAGGGCATCAATATAATAATTATCTTAATTGTAGATGTAAATATAAAATATCTGAATAAATAAAAATATCATTTAATGAAAATTGTTTCTGAAATGCTTCTTTTGACAATTGAAAAAAGATAAAAATGATAATGGTGATTATAATTAATGTGAGCTCTAAAAAAATATATAAGTAAATAAATCCATTAAATCCATAAATAAATTAATAAACAGAGTATATAATCTCAGAAAAGACTATGGGTGTGGACTGAAAAAAAAATCGAGACAAATATAATTTAATTACTTATTAGAACATTTGTAGCCTAAGGTAATTATCAATTTAAAATTTGATTTTTCCTATAAAATGAATTTGATCATATAGGGTTGTATAGTTTAGATACTAATTTTTAAGATAGATAGACGACTGCATATGCCTATGACTGAATTGGAACACACCCATACACCACTCATACTTATGCAATACTAAGTATATAATAAATTACAATTGTGATTTGCTGCACACAATCACTGTCCAAACTCCCTATGTGTGCAGCAAGGAAAAAAAAAACATGCATACTCAATCACACCTGTACCTTTCAAACCATCTTCCTTACAAGTTCCAATCTATGTCATTCTGCAATATGCAAACAAATATTATATTACTAATTATGAAGAATTGGTATCCAGGGGTTCCAGCAGCTATTTGCTTTTTCTAAAGGTTTCCTCTTGAAGTATAAATATTTTTCAATTGAAATGTTTTCTTTTAGATAATTTCTTAAGGCACAGCTATGAAGTTGGTCCCCATTTAATTTTGATCGATAAATATAAAATTTTGTGTAAAAAATAATTAAATTCCGAACATAATTTATGTCTGATTTTTGTAAACTTCCGAATAATATAATCTCCAAATTGAGAGGCAGAATTATTTCAGTATTTTCCAATATCCATTCATGTAAATCATTCCAAAGTTGTGAAATTTTATCACAAGTCCAGAAAATATGATCAATTGTTTCAGCTGACTGTAAACAAAAAGTGCACTTATCTGAGGTTTTCAGTTTCATTTTATACAGCAATTCATTTGTGCCTAAAATTCTATGGATTATTCTGTACTGAAACCATTGTATTTTTGAGCTTTTCGTCGTTTTGAATGGCAAAAGATATACATGTAGCCATTCAATTTTTTTATTAAAAAATTGTATCCATTTTTCCTCACATTTTTGATTTACAGAATTTTTATTTAGCACTTCATACATATCTCTGGAACCCTTTTTAGATTTCATAAATATTTTCAAACTAATAGGTATCATAGGGCCATAAGTTTTAATTAAATCATCTGAGCTGATTTTTAGTGATCGCATATAAGTTTTGATTGCAGACAGGACACCTTGATATCTAAGAAAGTTAGTGTTAATATTATAAGTTTGCTGGAATAATTGAAAAGTCATAAAACTACCCGATTCAGTAAGAACATCATTTATTAAATTAACACCCTTTTTCGACCAGTCTTTATACAGTATAGAGCTATTTTCAATCGTTATTTTTTCATTATTCCAGATATTAACTGCACTGAATTCATATTTTTCATTTAAATCTTGCTTAGAATTTAATTCACTCCATGCATTAAAAACTTCTTGCCAAAAGTGTGTTTTTAACTCCTTTGTTGGTCCTGTGTGTTGAAGGCTTATTGAGTTTAAATTTTCCGAGAACATCAACAACTTACCAACTTTTGAATTATTGTCAAAAATCTACGAATCCATGTTCATTTCAATCCTTTAACATAATTTTTCAAATTTAACATTTTTAATCCCCTGCTTCTTTATCTTTGCACAAAATATCTCTACTTATTTTATCTGGTTTATGTTCCCAAATAAAAGCAAACAAACTGTTAATAAACTGTGACAGAATATTTGCTTTTGGGCTTGGTAATGTTAAAAATAAATGATTCAGCTTTGAAATTACTAAGGTTTTAATAATAGCTATTTTCCCTATTGGTGATAATATTTGATTAGTCCTCGCTTTTAATATATTTTCTATTTCCTTGAACTTTGGAGTATAGTTCAATTCTTGGATTTCTTCAATATTTACAGAGACTTTGATTCCTAATAATAAAAATCTGCTGGAACCCCATTCCAATCCCCACTTGACACACATTGTTTCACTACTAAATCTTTTCTTTCCAATCCACACAACCTTTGTCTTTTCCAAGTTTATATTTAAACCTGACATATCAGCATATTTTTGTAGAGTACAGAGAGATGCATCTAAAGACTCAGGAGAACCATCTAAAATTAATGAAGTATCATCTGCATATTGTGATATTAAGTATTCAGTATCATCAATTGTAATTCCAGTGATGTCTTTGTTCTTCCTTACCATAATTCCCAAGATTTCAGCACAAAGAAGAAAAATATAGGTTGATAAAGGATCCCCTTGCCTGCAGCCCCTTTCTACATTAAAGAATTGTGAGAGAAAACAATTTTGAGTTACACAATTTGTTATATTGGTATAAAATGACTTAATCCAGTTTTTGATGGAATTTCCAAAATTAAAGACATCTAAGACACTTTGTATGAATTCCCAAGATATCGAATCAAATGCTTTTTCAAAATCAATGAGGAGGAGAATACCTGGTATATCCTTTTCTTCAGTAAAAAGTAAAATATCATAAATTAGACGTGTATTTTCACCGATGTACCTCCCTCGAATAAAACCTGTTTGATCATTATTTACAAGGATATCTAAAACTGATTTAATACGTTCTACAATGCAACTTGAAGCAAGTTTATAAGTTGTATTTAAAAGACAAATTGGTCGCCAATTCTTCATATACTGTTTGGGTTTATCTCCTTTCGGAATACATGTTATTATTCCTTGCTTTTGAGTTACAGACATTTGACCATTTTTATAACCATAATTTATTGACCTGAGAACAAATTTTCCTAAATTACACCAAAAGAATTTAAAAAAACTCACTTGTGAAACCATCTGATCCCGGACTTTTATCTTTTTTCATTCTTTTTATTGCAGATGTTAACTCGGTATATGTAATTTCTCCTTCAAGCTCTGCTTTCATTGTTTCATTTAATTTTGGAATATCCTGATAAGGTAATTCAGTCATTAACTCTGGTATTGCAAGAATTTCTTTTTTCTTATAAAGTTTTTCATAATAGCTTTTTGCTTCTTTAAGAATTTCTTCCTGGTCTGTAATGGTTACCCCCTGTTCATTTACAATTTTAGGAATAGTTTTATTAACAAAGTTTTGGGATTCTAAGTTCATAAAATATTTTGTTGGTTTTTCATATTCTTCAATTATTTGCATTTTTGACCTAATATAATGCCCCCTCATTCTTTCTTGTCTTAATACTTTAAGTTCAGATTTTTTATCTTCAATAGTTTCTAGTGACCCTTCCCCGTCTAATTCACTTTCGAGTTTTTGGATATCTTGTAACAATAAATCCTAATTTGTTTTTTTCTCTTTTTTTGTACGAAGCATAAGATATTGTTTTCCCCCTTATTTCTGTTAATAGTATTTCCAGGAATAATTGATCATTTATTGTGAAACAAATATCAGAACAATCTAAATCGTCCAATATATCTCTATTATACATTAAACAGGCATATTGTTCCTTTACTCTGTGAATAACATCTTTGACTGTTTTCAAATAGTCAATGTCATGAAGTAATGAATTATTGAATTTCCATAGGCCCTTTCCAATTAAAAAATCACTAAGCTTAAATTTAAGAACTACTGGGGAATGGTCAGACCTATAGCTGTTATGTATTTCGACATCCTGTACATTATGATAGAAGTTTTGAGACACTAAAAAGAAATCAAGTCTTGCCTGTTTAAAGGGGTTACGTTTCCCCCATGTAAACTTTTTATTTTCTGGATGACTTTCTCTATATTGATCCACCAAATTAAATACATCTTTCAAATCATGTACCTTTTGTTTTGCATTTGGATTGTTTATTGATCTATAACCTTGAGTGTCTAAAACTTGGTCCTGAACTAAATTGTAATCCCCTGTAATAATTATTGAGTCATTATTGAAGGTTTCGATAACTTCACTAACCTTGTCATAAAAACTTGGAGAGTCTGTATTTGGTCCATATATATTAATGAGTGTTATGCGTTTTTGTTCTATTTCAATATCTAGCCCTAATAAATTTCCCCCCTCATCCATTTTTGACCTGTATATTTTATATTCAAAATTTTTGGTAAAAAATATTGCAACACCCCTTTGGTTAGATCTATAAGAGTTAAAAATGCATTCTCCTCCCAAAAGATTTCTTATCGACAATTCATTTTCCTTTGTAAAATGGGTATCTTGCAGACAATAAATATTACTATGTTTGGCTTTTAAGAATTCAAATACATCTATCCGTTTCTCTGTAGAATTCAGACCTTGACAGTTATACGAAACTATCTGCAAAAGATTACTTGTCATTTAACATGTAAATAAATACGCATAATTTTTGAGCTCAAAGAAAATAGGACAAAAAATGTATATGTTTCTCGTAAAAATAAATCATCCATGCAAGTTATATTTTTTTTATCTGATCCTTTCTGAACATTTTTAATACTGTTATTCTGTGAAAACTTATGTGCCATATTTTTCAATATACATAAAAATAAATTTATATACAAAAAGTAAATATTTAACCGTAGGTTAAACAAAGAAAATAATGTTGTGCCAATACTACAATAAAATTTTCACCCAAAAGTATTGAAAGAAGGACAACTCTGAATTACTTCAAACTAAGATATTTCAGTTATCTCCCCTAGTATATAATTTCCATAGCTGTAAAGGTTTAAATTTGTTACCACATAAAAATTTTTGGTAATTTTTCTTATGTAAATAAGTTTAAGCAGTTATTTTCAAATATAACATTTGTTTTAAGGAATGAACCTGTAGATCAAAATGAATTGTGTTGTAATGCAAGCTTGATACCTGCAAATTAGAATGTTTCACCCAAAAAAGCATGGTATGAAAAATAACTCTCATTAAAGTTTTGGTTATCACCCCTGGTATACAATATTGAGGTATTGAGATAATGATATCTATTTCTCCTGGTAAAAATTGTACCTTAAAATTTACATTTACTTGATTAAGTCAACAAGTATTGACAAATAATAAATCAATTCAATTGTTTAAAGATTTTTCTTCCAGAATGAAAGTAGTGTGAAAACATGCAGTCCTGTGATTACATTGTCTCTGTAAAGGGATGTAAATAAGAGAGAAGTACACAAATACACCTTTTCCCTGTATGCATATCAAAAACATAAAAGAGGCTGCGATTATTTGATAAAATACTAAGACAAATGCTGATTATGCATTTTCCTACCTTTAGATGTGTAAAAGGATACATTATCTTTAAGCACAAAAAGGTTGGGTGTTTTGAATAAAACTGTGTAGCAAGTTTGAAATGATCAAGAAAGAAAACATTACCACATGTGAATCTGTGAACACTTTGCCCTATCTTAAATGACAGGACAAGTCCGTGTCGTATTAAATGTATTACAAATACTAATAAAAAAGTAAAGTATAACGGACTTTCATCAGGGTCTGATAAAATTTTGTACTATCAGAGTAACATAAATAAAGGTAAAGTTGTATAATATATGTATTACATAATGGTGTTACATAGGGTGTCTAAAAAGTGAAAAATATAGAAAGAAAATAAAAATAATATGGAAAGGTTGAATCATACATGTATTTGTGTATAGGATATAGAGGTTTACTTATGGCACAAACCTTATTTAAAAATGCAGAAAAAGACTGAGGGAATGAGAATAAGAGCAATACTTGTAATAAATAAATGCAAAACTTAAAGATGAATTGAGTACCAAAGCATATAATAAAGCTAATATCATGCAAAGCAAAGCAGCAAATTAACAAAAATACATAAACAAAACATAAGCAAAACACACACATACAAATAAAATGACAAAAAACATAAGCTAGCAAAGAAAACCATATAAAGCAATTTTGCAAACATAAAATAAAGCGGCATATAATTGCACACATAAACTTACTACCTATACATTTTGTCTGCCTAAAAACAAGAAAACAATATTACTATTTTTGAATATTACAGTAAATTAATATAAACAAGCAGGTTTTATGTACAAAGTTCATTTATTTTTTTTTCTTATAGATATACTATGCATGATAATCCTTTCGAAGTTGCCACGCATCTTTGAAATTCAATCTTGTCTCCAAGTACATATGTGTACCAACATCGCGAATCCTTGAGCATTTGCCATTTGCATAGACTCAACTTTTGCTACACTAATATCTAAGTCTTTAATCCGAAAATTTTGCACAACTTGCACTATATTCTCCTCTTTATTCTAAGGTACACCATAGACCAAAACATTGTATTTGCGTTCATGTTTTTCTAGCATGATAAGCTTGTCATTTAATGTATCAATCTTGGTTTCTAGATTTTTTCGTAATAATTCCATTTTACCTAATTCTAAGGAGTTTAACTGGTATTCAATGTGTTGAACATCTCTTTCTAATTCCTCATGCTCCCCTCTTAACTCTTTAATCTCAGACTTTGTGTTTTCTATTTCCTCTTTTACCGTTTTAACCTCTGACCTCACCTCCTCAACCATATTTGTCAATTTGCGTTCAACATTATCTAATTTTAAATCAAAAGTTTTTACTGTTGTGCTTACATCAATCATCAACTGTTTTAGTTCGGCAATATCACGTTCTGTACCCATTATTCTAGTATAGTAAACACTGTAAACACTGTAAAAACTGTTCAGACACCCCTACTATGTTTCTATTTCATTTCGGTAAAATACGCACAGTCACTCATACGTTCATTTTGTCATGTGAAGAGCTTACTATACGACTGTTATTTGTATCATAATTATCTGCGTATAACGTATTTTGGGTGAAAAAATCCACTTTCTTTACCCGAATTGAAAAAACATGCGCGCAGCCATTTCTCCATTTTTTGTGCAGAAACATTGATGTATTAAATCTGCAATTACTGTTTTCAGTTTATTGAAATATTTATTCAAATAACTAAATGCCGAAGTTTCTGTAAATTTAGCATATGTAGTAGGTCATTACTCTAATTTATGTTTTTAGTGGAAGAATATTTAATATGTAATCACTACTAAGCTTGCCTACTTAAGGTGACCTCAAACTTGTATCCCGTCAATTTACGATTGATTCATTGACATTGTAGACATATTGTTATCCATCTTGATATGATTAAGCAAAAAAAAAAATATATATAAAAAATAAATAAATAAAAAATAAGACTATTAAGACAAAGTGGTCTTAACTGGTTGGTTCATGGAACTAGCCGACCCCTTTTGAACATGTAAGTTGTTAAATATGCATCAAGCTGCCTGTATTTTTCATTCTGAAGCTGCTTATGATAACCATTTGTAGNACTGGCTTTTGCTGGTGCCGGTACCAAGTCCGGCTATCCCGAGTTCCTATCATTATTTATGTTTGTCTCTTGTTTTCATTATTGTTTTTCTGGTGCAGTTTGCTTGTAAGTTGTGGCATGTGATTGTAGTTCCTGGCCATTGTAGGTGTTTGCTGTTTTCCTGTTTTTGTAAAGTGGTCTTAACTGGTTGGTGCATGGAACTAGCCGACCCCTATTGGACATGTAAGTTGTTAAATATGCATCAAGCTGCCTGTATTTTTCATTCTGAAGCTGCTTATGATAACCATTTGTAGGACAGTATCCTTTGAAATTGTCCATGCCGCCAAATTCAGTTATCGTATCAATTTCAAATGATGTTTCTTCTAGGTTGACAACAAAACTCGGGGAACATCAGCAATCATGTGGTATTTTGAATTAACATTCCCATTGTTAACTGCAGTCTTGTTCTTTCCCACTTTGTCCAGATTTTGATGTATTAGTGCCAGGGGAGAATGCACTGACCATTTTTGATTTCAAAGGCATTCTTAATGGGTCTATCGCATAACCCATATTAATTTATCTTGAATTTGGGGTGGGTAGGGAGTCATTGAGTCTCATTATTTGCTGAAAATCACTTAGATCAAGACCCGTTGGCTTAGATAATGCATATTTATTGGGTGCCTTTCTACTATGAAGTGTTGAGTCCTTGCAAATGCTTTGTAACTATATTATAGTTTGCCCTCGAAAGAGTTTCAGTATGACATTCCAAATGCTGTATATCCTAAAGTTATTTCCGATATGATGCTTTCTTTTACAATCGTACAGCATTCTTTTTCTACCATGACAAATAATTTGTTTCACTTTTGCTGTTTAGTTTACAACATCTACCCTAGCTTACTCTGTAGATAGTCTATTTGAAAACCAATGAAATTATCCGATAGAAAGTACACTGACTGTCATATTACACAACATTTTACATAATTATGTTACTAACTAAAATTAATATAAGATTCTTTAGCATTTATATCGAAACGCTTTTTTTGTTTAGAAAACTTGCCTGCTTCGTAGACACTTCATTGTGAACTGTACTATCTTCTTACTGTGACTATGTCTAAATTGAAAATTTACGTTCATTTTGATTCTAAGATAAGTTTTCATTTAGAAGTTAAAGCAATACCTTGACAGAAATCTTTTGAATTTCAATTTTGTATTGGGTTTTTAAGTTGTATTTTATTAGATTTTATAAGAAATAAAAATTCTAGGGAGGAATAAAGTCGATTCCCTTTGAATTTCTAGCTGGGGAGTTGTATGCCATCGTCAGTACATCTTTTAAATAAATGAGGGTAATAGTAAAACTATCCGAAGGACTCAAAGATAAAGAAGATTCAAAGCCACCGGAAAATTGTAAACCGCGTTAGCTCTTTATTGATATAGGTATACAAAAAGAGCTTTGCCCGATATGTTATGCTTGTTGACGACCCTTAATCCATTACAAAAAGGACGTAAAACATTGGATACATGGATGTAGCGTTGTTCCAACATTTAGCAAGTGAATTCCGCTCAACCGTTGCTAGGGACCGTCTTGAACTTACTGTGAGGTTAGAGTGTTTGCTATTTGCTGAAGGCCTCATGGTGACTCAAAACTGAAGAACAACAATGAAAGCGTTGTTCCCTTTGCTTGGTCTTGCCATGTGTTAATAGCTATTTTGTCCAATATACATTTACTCCATATCCCTTTTTTTTTGTTTTCCCAAAGGGTGTGTTAAATTCAGATAAAGTTCGATATTCAGTGTAATCAGTTTTTGTGTTGCAGATTTATTGCCCTTGAATTTCGCAAAATCAGCTAATTTTATGGTTCCCGGAAGATCAGTTTTAATATTTTAGAACAATGTTACTATCTATTAAATACAGGCCAAGCTCGACCGCGATCGTTTTTTATGCTCCCCAGTTATTACTCTTAAATTATGCAAATCTTTAAATTTTATAATTATCGGATCATAATACAAGTTTGCTTTAAAGTTAAGTTTTATTATTTTTCGAACAATGTTCCTTTATAAATGAACAGTGAAATTAAATAGAGTAAATGAAATCGGACGAAGTCCCTACAAATAACATGGTAGAACCAAGTTATGGTTCAACGCTTTTATTCTTCATCTTCTTAAATGGTGTTTTCTCATACCTATAGTTAATTCAAGACGACCCCTAGCACCAATATGAGAGGATTTCATTGCTAATCGAAAAAGCCGCATCCATGTATCATTTAGCCCATGGATACAGGGTCGTCAACAAACATAAAATCAACTGGCGAAGCGCTCTACAAATCGATGTCTTTCGTTGCCCGACAAAAGCACACAGCATATAAACAAGGCGCTCATCAAGTCGATTGTAATAAAACTTTACATTATCAAAAAGCGAGATATGGGCACTATAAACAAGTGAACCTCAGTGAGCTCGATCACATACTCCACGCCCCCACATATCGGTATCTAGAAAAATGATATAACTAGTTATCGTTGATGGACAGACAGACGAACAGACAAGTCAAAACAGTGTTGGTTGGGTATAATAAAAACTTCCTATCTTTTAAACTGTTGGAGGATCTATGTACCCAATGAGCAATGTTATGCATAAATATCACGAAGTTTATCATTATGTATTTTTTTGTTTAAAAGAGCAAAAATCAAAATCCAAGAGCAAAAAACAAAATCCCAGAAGAATGCACATATTTTGATATATGCACGATCAACTTGCAAAGTGAAAACCTTATATCTTAAGAAAACTGAGTTATTCGGACAAATGATGACAGAAGGACGAACGGACGGACAGACCAGTCAAAAACTTTATACTAGTATACTCCGCAACTACAAAAATATGAAATGCCTGAATGTTAAAGTATGATAGTATATCCATATGAGAAATTCTTTCAAGGAAACGTACACTATAACTGAAATGAATGGAGAGCATACCGCAAAAACTACAAAATGTTTAACTTTTTGGATTAGGAATTGCGTGAGCTTTGAAGTACATTTGTATTTCCTTATCTTTATACTTACCAATTATGCAATATACAATATGATTTATCTCCCGTGGAAATACACATAACTCACAAACGGACAGATGATCTTATAATAAACAAACCAACGATCTGGATCATCTGCGCGCGCATCGATTGATTGATTGATTGATTGATGTTTTACGCCAACTTCAGCAATATTTCAGCTAAATTGTGGCGAGAACTGTTGGGTTTATTGAAAAATTCTAATAAATACATAAAATATTAATATAAAACCATATAGCTTTATACAAGTAAAACAAATGTGTAAAATGTTAAAAAACATATTAGAGTTTAACTTCTGGCGGAAAATTAAAAGCATAGGTTCACATCGTTCCACATTTTTGTGGATTTCTTTGAATTTATGCTTTCAGATTCGGTTGATTTTCTTACGTTTGAATATTCGGAAATCTATTTCTCGGAACGTATGGGGGATTTGCAGGTTAATCTTTCTTGAGGTGAGGAATATTTGTTAGAATCTCGCGTACTTGCAAAAAAATTTGGCGAGCTCTACTATGTCCAGAACCGCGAAAGAAAAACCATAAAAAAAGAAACGTGTTTCAAGGAAAAGTAGACAGGATCAAATGGGAAACAAATTCTACATGTGTAACAAATCTCCAAAGTTTGGAACAAAACATTGGTCAGAAATTTGACATGGTGTATGAAATGTTCGAACAATCTAGAAACTCTAAGAACACTCAGGATACTGATGGTTCGCGGTGCAAAAGGACGACAACCCATCTTGAGTTCTTAAGATTCCTTTAGAGTCTTTAGAAGGCAGGATGATGAAATATCTTCACAACCTAATAAAACTAAAAAGACCAATTAGGCATTTTTGTCTGATGATGATTCAGATTCTATTCATAATAGCCCTGTAAGAGAAATATCTGACAAAACTGTCTACAAGGTCTTATAGATTTTCTTGATAAGTAATATATAAATACTACATGTAAAAATGAATCCAATATTACAGATGCATGCAAGTCATCTAACAATAACAATATTTTGTCTCAGCTTTTTGGTGACGATCTTTCAGAGAAGATAGATTCACAGATAGGTCTGGTGATTGATGAGGCACAATCAAACGGACAATGAAACGTCCAGAAAAGATTACGGCTTACAAAGATGAATATAGACAATGTTTTCCCATACATGAAGAATCAAAAACCTTCATTACAAGTACTGGTTTAAGTTGATTTATTAGAACCTATATTAAGAGACAAACAAGGTTGTTAAAACATGTAACAAGTACAAACTTGTATGTTTATCATACTATAGGGAAACGGGATAGAGAAAGAGGTTTGGGTACCTATTAACCAGTGTAACCCTACCACTGGTTGTTGCTAGTGCCGGTACCAAGTCCGCATATCCGGAGTTCCTATCGTTGTCTATGTTTGTCTTTTGTCATTTTATTGTTTTTCTTGTGCAGTTCCCTGGTGGAGTGTGGCATGTGTTAAGAATTGAATGCAATATTTTGTAGTTTTATTGGAGTTAAAAAGCGTGGACAGTAGCATATTAGCATGTGGAAAATGTGCTACTTTCCACGACAATAAAACTACAAAATATTTCGTTCAATACTTATAATTACATTCAGTAAATGGAATTAAAGTGTTCACGCAAGGTTACTAAATGAAAATCGTGGATGATGCTCTATTTTCTTGTCTAGATTAATACGCCGTCTTTGATTACTTTTGTCGTTGTCAATTGGTCGCGTGCTGATGTAGTTTTACTGACTAATAAAACAAAGTGACGGAAATGATCGGAAGGACTCGTAACCAATCAATTACGGGGATTTCCATTCGAAGCAAAATTAATGTAATTATATTGTAATGTTCGGACATTGTAAGTGTTTCCTGTTAACTTCATTAACTTAGATGTGAAGGTGTGAAACCACCAATTCATTTCTTTAACATTTTCAACTAAAACTTGGAATTTTCAAACCTCCCTGGACAATTTATCTTAAGTTTAGCCTTGCCAAGACCATACATGTTGTGAAAGGCACATACCTGCTCTACATTATATCAAATTTTCATCATACCTTTAAAGCCTTCTAAGAGATTCCCGGTGTGTCGGGGAAAGCCACCTATAAATACGTACCACGACGTCACAACATTGCGCAAAAATAGTCATTGGGAATTCCACTCCTTTAAGTGATCTAAAATTACACCTGGTCAATTGACCTTGGTCTTGAAATAAACTAATATATCAATGTTTAAATGGGGGCATCATTCATCAAATTCCCATGAATAGTTTTGAAGGTGCAAGAATACAAAGTCTATCTTTAGATTCAA
>MJUU01048425.1:3295-40828 GCA_002080025.1 Modiolus philippinarum | reverse complement strand
CCAGTCAAAATGACAAATATCGATAAGAATTCCTGTTTTAATTCTTTTATTGAATATGTTGTTGATCAAGAATATTCAATATAAGCAAAAATCCATGGTTGGGATTTTATTCAGAGTTACTCTTTCTAGATATCAAAATATGATGATGCTATACAATAATTTCAATTTTAGGTTAAAAAGAAAACAGATAGCTGTATTCTTTCATCTTCTAGCAGGATTATCGCTTATAATATCAGTAGCTCTTGGATCACAAAAAGGTAATTTCTTAGAGGTTTTAAGTATATTATAAGTATATTTATTATTAAGTGAAATGTTGGTTGGTATGATTAGGCTAATGATAATTTTTATTCCTTAATCAGATTTTTGTTGAGATGCAAATTACTCAAAACAACAGATCAATCCAACACAACATGAACGAGCTCAATTTTCCCATTTTCTGAGAAGTAATTATTCGTTTAACTTCTCTATTATCTTTGTTATAATTTACCAAGTTAAAACATTATACTGCCTTACAGAAAGGTGTACTTACCGAAGAGATTGAAAAATGGTAATCCAATATGACACGTGAAAGACTCAGAAATGTGAAATACTTTGTTTTTCGCACAAAAACTAGGGTTTCCTTCCGAGATACCAATATGGCAAAAAATAGTCACAAAAAATGCGAAATACCTAGTTTTCATAGTATTTATGATCAGAAAAATTACGATATACCTAGTATTTCGTGCTTAAACGGAATCAGAATCGCGTTTTCAGATCCGAGTTGAAATATGAAATTCTAAGGACCTATTTTGTGGAGTTTATCCTTTACAATATTTTACGAAATGATATGGAGTAAATGAACATGAGTCGAACATGAGTCCATAACACATATGTTAACTCCAACTACAATAAATTTTAATGAGCTGTATGGCCATTTCGGAAATTTGCTCCTGATAAGCAGTACTTGAACCCAAAAATAGGAAATCTATAATTGAAAAAAACATGCTTAAAATGCATAAGGCCAAACGACATCCGAATAGTCAGTAATATCAAATATAGCTAAGGACAAAACTACGATGGAGGGGCTAAAGCCTCTCTTTAGCCCCTCTTACACTAGACGAACGAACGCCGAATGTATAAAAATAAAATATATCCGATCGTCTCCGTTCATTTACGTTTGTAGTCCGTTCTTTATCCGGTGAATACGGTACAAGTACGGTAATGTCCGTTTTGTACGGTGAAACATTTTGAAAATGTTCAAAACTTTGAACGGACATATACCGCACAAAATATCCGGTGAATGTTCGGTAGGATTACGTTTTGTTCGATTGTCATGTGTTTTATATACGTTTATTCATTCGTAACTTGTCCGTCTTGCATCCGTTCATGAAAGGTAGATTAAATTGGGGAAACGGACTTTTACCGCAGAGATAACGGAAAAAACGTTCGAGTTCTGGACTTACACGGAAACCAACCGGACGAGCATCGAATCATAAAAATTTATAAAAATATATATTGTGTAACGGCCAAAATTAATATGCAATAAAAGAAATTAAGAATCGTCAAAGTAGTCCACAATTAAAGAGATAATAAGGGACCGACCATTTAACCTGAAAAGGGTTTTTTTTCACTTGTATCAACAAAATATTTTTTCCAAAATTAACATTATTTATTTGGGCAGAAAGCCTCCTTCAGAAAATTTTTTCCATCATTTTGGCAGCAAAAATATTTTTTTTCACATAAAATTGGCTTCAAAATATTTTTTTTGAAAAAAACCATAGCCCCCCCTTTTTTCAAGTTAAATAATCGGTCACTAAGCAAAAACTATAGAATATTTAAAAAAAACAAAGAGAAAAAAAACATCTAAGAACAGAAGGAAATGTCCGTATTTTCGACCTCCTGGCTTCAACTATGAGGCAACCGGAAGGAAACCGAAATTATGGTCCTGCCAGAACGACAGAAACTTGAACTACTGAGGAATACCAGAATTTAGCTGGTTACCACCTAGTTGGAGGCCATTAGGCCGATAATTTGAGCAAAACTTTCTGTTCCTTTCTTCTGTTTTTAGCTAGTCTTTTATTTCTTTTTTTTTACTTGCTATATTTTGTCATTTTTAATCTTTTAAAATGTGGCCTACTTTTACCACTTTTATTTTGCTTAAAACAAATTTACAACGATTGCTTGTTATGTGATCATCCAATAGAAGGTGCTATAAACTACCTTTTTAAGGTTGCTTCATTAATTTAGTAATTGCAAGACTTATGTAGTGTATGTTTATTTGTATTTACTAAAAAAGTATATTGTAACATTTTCTTAAATATACCCAAAACATCAAAATTAAAGAATTGTCCGTTTTTTCGCCGTTTAAGAGAATCCGCTACTCTAAATGGTGAATGAATGGATATGGAGTAAATGCACATTAGACAAAGTCTCTACAAATACATGCTAAAACAAGCAAAGGAACAACGATTTTATTGTTCTTCATCTTGAAGTCACCGTGAGGCCTTCAACAATGAAATTTGCTTATACCCCAAAGTAAGTTCAAGACAGCTGCTAGCACCGGTTTGAGCGGAATTCTTTGCCAATTGTCGAACAACGCTACATTCATGTCTTCATTTGTCATGGATGCGGGATTGTCAACAAACATTTATTAAACTGGCATAGTGCTCTTACAATCAATGTCATCCTTTGCACGACAAAAGCGCTAGTGTCTTAAGCTAGTAGACGATTGCAACATATAGACAAATAGACAGGGAACTCATGAAGTCGAATGTAAGAAAACTTTGGGTTATTAAAGACTGTATAACTTTAATCCGATCTGGGTCTTGAGTATCTTCACTACCAGGATTTTCGCCTTGGGTCGTTAGTGAAGAAGGTTATCTGTTACTCGACAGTTCTTTTTCTTTGGTCATTCTCTTGCTTTTCTATTCGGTGACATTTTGGGAAAATGAATTTAATTTGTCAAGCACGCCGTAATGATTATCTGTGTAAAATAAGTTGTTGAGCGTCAAAAGACACAGGTTTAATATAAAAAGGATTAAAAAAAATACAATCACATGCCACAATCTACTAGGGAAATGCACAAGAAAAACAATAAAAAGACAAAAGACAAACGTAGACAACGATAGGAACTCGGGAAAGCCTTTTTGAAAAATCAGTTGTTTTGCAAAGTAATTATTCAATTCATTTTTACTCGGTGCTCGTACGGTACGTTTTCGTTAGCAATTCGTTTTATTCGGTACTCGTCCGGTATGTTACCGTTATAAATACGTTTTATTCGGTGTTCGTCCTGTAGGGTTCCGGTGTTTGTTCGGTGCAAGTTCTGTTTATTCGGTACCAGGACTGTGCAGGTACGGTGTACTTACTGTATACCTCCGGTTTTTTGTGCGTTTTCACTGTAATTCGTGAACGTTCAAGAATATTTACCACCGTACAAAAATTATTTTCATCCTTTCCTCATACGTTTGTGCTATACGGTGTAGTGTAAGAGCGGCTTTACACTACACCGTATAACCCAAACGTATAAAAACAAATTATATCCGTTCGTCTCCGTTCATAAACGTTTGACGTCCGTTCTTTATCCGGTGAATACGGTACAAGTACGGCAATGTCCGTTTTGTACAGTGAAAAATTTTGAACATGTTCAAAACTTGGAACGGACATATAACGAACAAAATAACCAGGTGTACGTTTTGTTCGGTTTTCATGCGTTGTATATACGTAATTTATTTGTTACTTGTCCGTCTTGCATCCGTTCATGTACGGTAGATTAAATTGGTGGAACGGACTTTTACCGAAGAGATAACGGATAAACCGTTCGAGTTCCGAACTTAGAGCGAGAAACCAACCGGACGAGCACTGAATAAACGAATTTATGAAAATATATGTTGTGCAATAGCCAAAATTAACATGTAATAAAGAAAATAGGAATCGTAAAAGTAGGTCACAATTGAAAGATGATAAGCACACAATATAAACAATAATAATAAAAAAAGAAACAGCTAAAATTCACAAGAAAGGAACAAGAAGAAAGGCCCATATTTTCGACCTTAAGGCTTCAACTATGAGGCAACCGGGTGGAAAATCAAAATGATGGTCCTACCAGAACGAGAGAAGCTTAATTGAACGAACCACTGAATAGTGACAGAATTTATTTGGTTGCCTCATAGTCGGAGGTCATTAAGTCGATAATTTGAGCCATACATTCTGTTCCTTTTTTTATTTTTAGCCAGTCATTTATTATTTTTACTTTGTATATTTTGTTCTTTTTTATCTTTTAAAATGAAGCCTTCTTTTACCATTCTTATTTTGCTTAAAACGAATTTACAACGGTTGCTTATTATCCAATAAAAGGTGCTATACACTACTTTTAGTAGTGTATTTTTATTTGTATTTATATTGTAACATTATTCTGACATACACCCAAAACATCAAAATCAAAATTATTATTCTGACATAGCCGGCAGTTTAAGGGCGAGCACTCCTGGACCCATCTTTCTAAATTACGTTTTGTCTATTCTTTCCTTTTCAAGACTGTGGTCTTAGAGTTAGTGGTCTACCTGTATTGGGTTTTATTTGTATGTTTATTATACTATAGGGAAACGGGATAGAGAAAGAGGAGGTTTGGGTACCCATAAACCGGTTTAACCCTACCGCTGGCTGTTGCCAGTGCCGGTACCAAGTCCGGCTATCCCGAGTTCCTTTCGTTATCTATGTTTGTCTTTTGTCATTTTATTGTTTTTCTTGTGCAGTTCCCTGGTTGATTGTGACATGTGATTGTAATGTTTCCTGTTATCTTCCTTTCATTAATATACCTAAAACATAAAAAAAAAAAATGTCCGTTTTCTCGCCGTTTAAAAACGTTATATATCTTAAGAAGCATCGGCTACTATAGAGACTTTATAACTTTAACCCAATCTTGGTCCTGAGTATCTTCACTCGCAGTTTCACCTTGGGGCAATGGTGAAGAAGGTTATCTGTAACCCGACAGTCATTTTCTGAAGTCATTCTCTTGCCTTTCTATTTTGGGAAAATGAATTTAATTGGTCAAGCACGCCATAGTCATTATCTGTGTACAATAAGTTGTTGAGCGGGCAAAAGACACTGGTATTCTTTTTTAAAATCATAGTTTCACATAGCACCTATTCAATTCGTTATTACTCGGTGCTCAAAAAATACATTTTCGTTAGCAATCCGTTTTATTTGGTACTCATCCAGTACGTTACCGTTATAAATACGTTTTATTCGGTGCTTGTCCGGTAGGGTTCCGGTGTCAGTTTAGTGCGAGTTCGGTTTATTCGGTGCCACGACTGCATGTGCGGTGTCCATATTGTATACCTCCGGTTTTTGTGCGTTTTCATTATTATTCGTGAACGAACAAATTTATTTATTACCATGCAATAATGATTTTCGCCCGTTCCTCATACGTTTGTGTTATACGGTGTAGTCTAAGAGCGGCTTAAGCATTAGTATTAGAATTTACATAATTTTAGATGATAGTTTAAACAAAGCGTACATATGAGATATAATCTCATGTACTAGTACACCAAATTTACAAAGCCAGTCTTATAAAAAGACTGCTCAGATAAAAATAAGAAATAAGAAAAACATACATTACATATATAATGCTTTTTCGTCAAACAACCTTGAAGTAAAGAATAGCATCTTTCAAAAATGAACTTGAGAAAATATACTCAAAGTTGTAGATCGCATTGATTCATGTGGCAATATCGGTAATTTATGATTCATAACTAGGACTTGGACCCTAAAAAGAAATATAAATAAAAAAGTCTTGGAGCCGAATCATAAAGAAATGACATGTCCAGTATGACTGTGGACAAATAAACGGGGTTTGTCATTTTCACTTGCTTTGTTGTAGCAAATTATGTTTACCCTTTCCGATGGGAACTAACTGTGCGCCACTCCTAGCTGACCTTTTCCTTTACTCGTATGAGGCTAAATTTTTACAAGGGCTTACGAAAAGAAAACAAAACCTTTAATTTCAGCTTCCGCTACATAGACGATGTACTTTCTCTAAATAATCTAAAATTAAAGGAATATTTACATCAGATCTATCCCAATGAGCTTGAAATTAAAGAAACAACTGAAACACTACTTCAGCTTCGTACCTAGATCTTTTGATGGGCGGCCGTCACTATAACATCATTGAAAGATATGACGTGTCAAGCGGACATATTCCGCTAGATTCACGTTTTCCTGGATTTGACTATACCGATTTTTTATTTCCCGGATAGACACACTTACAATGTGACGGGTGCTGTTAACAGAGCAGGACATGCTTACCATTCCGAACCACCTAATGTAACTCTCAATATCATGCGAGTACACACTGTGAATGCCGTGGTTATGAATGTTTTTTCTTTTATTTTCTGTGCTTTGTAGCTGTCTAGCGTCGTTGTTTTCTGTGTTTTCGTTTTTGCCAGTTCTTTGGACTTCGATTTTTGTATTCTACTGCGGTTGTTTCAACGCTTCTAATGATACGTCTTTTTATTAGGGTTCCTACCAATGACATTTGTTTCCCTTTGTCGAGTTGCTTTGTCCCTGTTATTTTGACTTATTTATATTGTCGGATATTCTATTATAAAAACCATTAGTTGTTTTGCTTAATTATATAATGAAGTTATTTTTAAAAAGCTTCTGGATAATATTTTTATCAGTCAACAAGAGTATAAAAACTACGTTTGTTTTTAATTTCTGGAAAAAACAAGTAGACTGCTGGATAGCTAAAGGTAAATATTGAAACAAAAAATCTTTTCATAAAATTAAAGCACCTTTGTTTCGGCGCTTCGTTTTGTTACACTAAAGAGTGATTGTGGGTATAGTCAGATGAAGGCAATTTCAGTTTGTCCTGTGTAGTCTCTAATTATGACTTTTGTATATAATTGTCACGTATATATTCCTTTTATGTAACTTGTGAATAAACAAAATGTAGACGGTTCAAGAATAGTTTAATTCAACTGACGAGGAAGGATTTAACAGACCTTTTTGTTTCAGAAAAATCCAGCAAATTTGAATTGGCATCAGTAATATTCAGTTACATTGGAAAATTTGGTATCGTAGGATCATATTGCTTAATAGGATTATTTACATCTGAATTGTACCCAACTAATCTCAGGTACAATTATTTAAATTATCAATTTTGAAACAAAATCTGCACAAATTTATATTAATCATATTTATGAAAACAATAAAAAGACTAAATCCAAAAGAGATTGGAATTAAGCCTACATGACAGTCAACTTTTTGTTCAATTCTCTAATTATAAACAAGTGATAACAGTAAACTCTTAAAATGGCCGAAAGTTACATTCACATATCACAATACACAAGCATACTGCACTAGAAAAGCACAAATGAAAGACAAGAGAAAAATGTAAATAACGACAGGAACACGGGATAAGCATAGTTGATGAAGACGAAATTCCAATCGATACGTTGTCGAAATCTGAATACGTATTCTATTGTCTTGAAATATTGTCTTCTGTGTAGTGGTTTTTGTAAATAACTAATATATAAATACCGAAGTTACCGTGAATTTACTTTCTGCATAAGCGCATTTCGACAACTTATGTCTCTTCAGTGCAGATAAACGATGATTGGTTCATGCAATTCATACAAACTACGGTGTTTACAAGGGAAAAAAATGTTTATGTCTTACTTCAAAAACGAGAATAACCCTATTTGACGACGACTGCTTCATATCATTTGACTTATAGCACTGATAACCAGCATTGACATCTCCTATGTTCCAATAACACTTAATCTACTTGTTTTTGGCAATGGTGTTCTCCTCAGTTCCAAGAGGAACAAATCCGCTTGTTTTAGGCAAGGGAGTAAAATAAACAAATACATGTTCCCAGTAAATTTCATTTAATAAAATGACGATATAAAGATTATATAATAGTCAAAACATAAAATTAATAAACACAAGACAGGAAGTAGTTACAATTGTCTGTTAGATGTTCTTACCTTTCTTCCTGTCAAATAATACTCCCTGGGACAAAAAGGGGTGGCACTAAAAAACGGCAATACTGAAACTTATTTTATCTACAATCACAATAAATTTATGTTTAATAAATTTATATGGGTTATTTGAGGCTTGTGCAAAGGTTATTTCCACGCAATGTGGTTGGTGATTTTTAGTTCACATGCTGTTGTGCTGGATGATCATTATTCGCCTTTCTGTGATCGTGATGAAAGTTCTTACCAAACATACGTATACAACCTAACGTAATTCGAAAAGGCAAGTGCGGCGTTAGTAAAACAAAAGCAATTCAAAACTGTAAAAGTATTATTAGATACATATACATTTCTTATCATTTTGCTTAATTTACATTTTATCGTTATCTAAATTTGCATAACTGATTAAATATTTTAGGAGTATTGGTATAGGTATTGGTAGCTTGTCATCTCGTATTGGAGGAATGTTTGCACCGTACAGTTCCTTCTTGGTAGGTATATTTGTAATGCATATGGTCGTTTTCCCATAGCATATCTCGATCATCGGCGCCAAGGAATATTATAATTTTCAGAATTCTGCTAAATGCAAATTCAGACAACAATTCGTAGATTATTGTAAATTAGAAATATGTGATTCATGCATTGCATAAGAGGTTACCCAACACCGATAAGGGCGATCAGTTAAGAGATGATAAAAAGTTGCATGGGTTCAGCTGAAAATTTTGTTATGGAATATTCGGATGGAATGTTTGAAATGCACCATAATCCTCAATTGGTCAAATTAGATAATATCTAAAGCTTTCAAAACTTCAAGAAAATTAAACGAGACATATGTATTTAAGTTATGGTTAACAATTAAAACTCATTTTAACAATTTCTTGTCACAAAAGAGAACCATTTAATCCTTCAAATTGTCATTAAGAACATTTGAATCCTGTGTGTGACGAAACTCCCTAACCAAATGTTGATTTGGTTCGATTTTATACGAAGAAATAGGAATCAGTATTTAAATCGACCCCAAGGTGCCATACATAACAGCTGACCTGTTGGCAACTGTTCTGCGTTCACAAAATGAATGTAGGAATAAAAAGCAAAGGACAATGGCCATATGTATTACATGTAAAAACAATGCTGACATACATGTTCATTGTAGAAATTGAAAGTGCAATATGAAACTCCTTATAAATATATCTGATACATCGGCATAGGAATATCGAAGCAAAATTGCAGAAAAATGGAAACTTCTAAAATCAAAATTCCAACATATGACAGTTCAGAAGAAATACAAATTGAAATAATATAACAAAGAAACTGCTGAAACTATCCCCCCTGCCTTAATTAAGAAAAACAACTTTTTGTGTTTTTAGATATCGTATATATCTGTTGAGCTGTACCTGCATTGTCAAAACTACTCTCAGTTGTGTTTTCAGGTATCACATATATATATCAGGGGGAACGGGTATTATATTTGTTGTGTTGTGCGATTCCTACATTGTGACAACTTCTTTTAATTGTGTTTTCACGAATCATATACTGTATGGTTGTTATATTTGCGGGGTATTAATTTTCGCGTTATTCGCGATTAACAAGACAAGCGCGCAAAATTAATACCCTCGAAAATATTACTGTTTAACTTTATATAAATAAGCATAATGAGTTTTAACTAAAAACCCGCGAATATAAAACCCCGCAAAAAAATTCTGGACTGGAAACCGCGAATATAAAGCACTTTTCAGTATCTGTCAGCAGGAACGGGTATTATATTTGATGTGTTGTGACAATAAGACAAAAGACAAACGCAAACAACGGTAGGTACTCGGAACAGCTGGGCATGGTACATGCACTAGCAAAAGCCAATGGTAGAACTAAGCAGTTTTATGGGTTCCCAAACTTCCCCTTTATCCGTTTCGTTTTCCTATTTATAATATTCATACGAATAAAACCTTACATAAGTAGACTAATTACTCCATGACCATAATCTTGAGAGGAGAGAAAATGACAATACGTTATTTTTAAGATGAGTCAAGGAGTGCTCGCCGCTAATAGGTGCCTAGTCTGCTGGTAGAACACTGTCGGGAATGGGTATTATATTCGGTGTTTGTTGTGATGTTACTGCATTGTTACAACTACTTTTAATGGTGTTTACAGATATCATAATTATTTATTACGGGGAACGTGTATTATATTCGCTGTCTATTAGGTTGTTACTGAATTTTTAGAACTACGTGAACTTTTAATTGTGTTTTCAGATATCATATATATCATGGGGAACAGGTATTATATTCGGTGTCTGTTGTGTTATTGCTGCATTGTTGCAACTACTTTTAACAGAAACAAGTGGAAAAGAACTTCCTCAGACGATACAGGAACTTAACGCATGGAACAAGAAAATGTCGGATCAAAAATCAAAACAGAATAATATGACGAATAATCATGAAAAGATAAATGATTATGACCATCATTAAATACCTACAGTGTAAAGGAGGCTCACTCCTGATGTTGTTTATATCAAGGATGTCACGAAACATATTTAAATTGATTATGCATTGTAGACTTAATAAAATGGTAAAAAGAAATATATGTCTGTATGCTTTAAACGGAGATACAAGACAATAAAGATTTAGAAGGAAAAAGATTTCTCGGGATTTTCCTTTTGATTTAACATTAGGAATTTTTTTGTCTTAAAAGTTCGGAAGTTATATCGAGAAGTTTATGAAAACTTGTAAGGTGTCTTAATTTGACCTATAGAAGACATTCATGAAATAAAAAGTTTGCTTCTGTGTGCAAAATACTTAAAGCAATTGAACTGGAGAAAATTAGAGGAGTTTCGAAATCTGTCACAAAATCAAAAATGTGATGAGTGAGCCACATTAACTTAATTTCACAACACAGCGATAAATTACTGTTTAAAAAAAGGGAGTACCATGCCTGGGTGTTTTCGTACTTTTCTTTTCGTGATTAAAATTTTACAGAATGTAGCATTTCTTATATCTTATGTTTATTGCTTATCATGGGAAAAAATAAATCTAATCTTATCAAAGTTTTCAACTTGCAGCTCTTGAGCAAAAGAATACCAAAGTTCAAGGCGCATGTTAAAGCTATGAAGACGTCATTGTTCCTTTGGTTTGTTGGTTTTACACTGTAATTGCATTAGAGTTTATAGCGTTTTTGTTCGTTTTATCTCTTTTGTCTATTTCATGTTTTCCCTCTTTGTGTTAGGTCTAATTACCATGTTTTCGGATTTTGTAATCACCTTTTCTGGCTTTTTGTTTAGGAATGAGTTTGCTAATGTATTTACCTGAAATTTTCAGTTTGGACACCGATTTGTCATATATTTCAATGATGTCATGGTGACGGCCATAGAATTTCTTAAGGGAAGGCTGAAGGTATAACTTTATTATTGTCCAACGATGTCTGACGATATTGACGCTTTAATATCATCTATAGATGAAGACTGTGAGAAAAATGTATGATTATATAAAAGTTACTTATATAAAGAGAATTTTAACGGGATATAGACTACCGAAGGGATGGACTTACACATAGATAATGTCCGAGCCGGTTTAAACTCCCGTTTCTTTTTAAAATGCCTGTACCAAGCGATAACAATTGCGGTTTACACATTGTCCGGTGGTTTTGACGTACTTTGTCTTATAGCACTTTGTAATTACCCTCATATACTAATGAACACTTTTTATGCTTTATCAAGTCCTGACTTTACACTAATTATATGTTATTATTCAAGGACCTAATTTGACCACGCTTTCATGGGCCATCCTTGGTATTTTATCAGTTTACTCTTTGTAATTTGTAGCCTACTTGGCGCATATTTCACAATTGTGTTTAATTGTTTTACAATTGTGTAATGACACTTGAAATCAAAAGAACTTTTCCTTTTACCTTTATACTAAAAAGGCATTGATGTTCAGAAATTGATTAGCTTATACATCGTATAACGCTACCCCCCAAAAAAAAACAAAAACAAAAACAAAAACAAAACAAAACAAAACACAACAAAACACAACGAAACAAAACACAACAAAACAAAACAAAAAATAATAAAACAAAACAAAAAACAAAAGATAAAGTATAAAGAACAAACAAACATCGGATTTGTTTTAACAAACATTTCTAATTAAAGGTTGACTCCTTTTTGTTCCCAATCATTAGAAGATCATCATAATATACAAGCTCTTAACAAAAATTGGTTATTATGTCTCCCCTTCAACGAAGGGAGATATATAGAATCTATACCCGCATCGAGTGATTAACGACATTTCTACACTAGAGATAGTACATTTTCAAATTTCCAAACGCGAGGCTTGCCGAGCTTTTAAAATCTTTGAAAATTTAATTATCGGGAGTGTAGAAATGTCGTTTCTCATGAGATACGATTGCGGATTTTATTTCTCTAATGATTTCAAGGAGATTTTGGACAAGAAAATGTCCACACTTTTCCCAAGATTTTCAAGTTCTTATTCAACTCCTGACAAAATACACAGTAACGTGTGAATTACAAGTAGAATTCAACAATGCATGTAATAAATATAATATACAACATAGAAAATTCTTAAGGTTAAAATTAATAATAATACAATGAATGATAACAATGATCCAAATATAGTAATATATTATTTACAAAACAAAATATTATAACGGCAATGATTATAATAAATATAATAATAAATGTACAATTTTGCTTAGAAATATTGATACATTATTGAATACCCTTTTGTTGCACGATGATAACATACCTTGAATTTTGTCTCAAATGAATTTTCATAATAGTACCGGGGAATATATTTGTTCCTTTCTATTTTGATTGCTTTGTGTTGACATATAAATAAAGAATGAAATTCATCTCCAATACCTTTATTACATACATTATATGTACGATTTTCACAAATTGTCAAAAGTTTTTCTCTCTCTAGAGAGGAGAAATATTTTCATCACATCGGTTAAATTTGTTATAAATGAGAGAAATATTGTTTTACCCTTTGTTTCTTTTTCTTCTGATGATGATGCAATCGTGTCCAACCTATACCTTTTACCTAGACTTAAGATATTTGGCATGTAGATGTTTCATTATGAGAAGGCGTACCATAGTGACCTTCATTTGAACTTTTACCTTTGACCTCATGGTCAAATTACTGAATTTGTTTGCTGTTGGTCTGCCCGGGTCAGAACATTTTTCATGTCATGACACAGACTAAAGATAACTTGCATGTGGTTGTATATGAAGTTGTGTTGCGTTTCAAAGTGACCTTCACCTGACTTTGACCTTTGACCTAGAGGTAAAATTACTAAAGATTTTCAGCTGTTGGCCTGTACGGGCCAATACTTTTAAATATTTTGACCTAGACTTATACAGTGATAAACTTATTTCTATTTTCAACGATAAAAGCAGGTATATTGACGATATCCTTATTATTGAAAATCCCCAGTTTTTAGAATATGTAGACATCATTTACCCACAAGATCTGAAATTAAACAAAGTTAACAATGGCTCAAAATACTGCCTTTTTATGGATCTATCATTATTGTGTCTGGTAAAGTAAAAAGTAAAATATATGATAAAAGAGAAGATTTTGATTTCACTTTTACTAATTTCCCTTTTCTTGACGGCGACATTCATGTAGCTCCATCCTACGGGGTGTATATTTCGCACTCAGTAAGATTCGCACGCGTTTGTTCCATACTTGACAATTTTAATGAACGCAACCTTACTATCACAGCCAAACTTTTACAATAGGGTTATAGATTTCATTCGTTGTTGAATACATTAAAGAAATTTTATAACAGAAATGAACATTTGATATTTAAATATGGCGTTATTCGCAAACAGATTATTACTATTTGCATTTCTAATCCTCAATGTTGTTAAGAAATGCTGATTAAAGATCCAGAAAAGCCGGGACGAAAATTACATTCTTTACGTAATAGCATCTTCGCTAGCCAAGGGTTATGATCTTCTCCTCTCCTCTATTGAGCCACAATTTGTGAAACATCAGTTTCAAATTATCTCCCTTTGAAGTAAGAGTTTCAGTATGATTTATTGTAATATTTAAGATTGTTTATTGCATCTAATAATACAAAAATTCACAATATATTTAACAACAAGGAAATAACTCTTCAAAAGTAAAAAAAAGGATTAAAAAATCGTGGAAATTTTGAAAAATAGAAAAATCACTGGACACCATATTTTAAGTTTAATTGTTACGGTATACATTTAAAATCTGAATGTAAGCTAATTGATTGGCTGCAGAGAAGGTTAACTGCAACCAATCAAAAACGTGGATTTGAGACTTCAGAAATCCAGCTTGATCTGCCAAGGGTGAAGATGAGAGGAGCGAATCATAACCCTAGGCTAGCGAAGATGCGTAATGGGGGATATTGACAAGATACTCTGCTTTAATCCTTTAAATTAGCTTTTAGATCTAGTGACCTGAAAATTTTACACACATACTGGCCTCTCACTGATACTGCCGATGTCTTCTGAAATATATGATGATTCTTGACAAAACCCTTCGGGAAGTTTTGAGTTTGATTTTTCTTTCGTAGTGCGACAGTGTTTCACCAGCAGACTAGGCTCCTTGAGCTAGCCGGCAGTCTAGCGGCAAGCACACCTTTACCCATCTTTCAAAATTACGCATTGTCATATTCTCTCCTTTCAAGATTGTGGTCATGGAGTTAGTATTCTACATGTATTGGTTTTTTATTTGTATGTTTTTATACTATAGGGAAACGGGACAGATAAAGAGGGGGTTAAGGTACCCATAAACCAGTTTGACTCTACCGATGGCTTTTGCTAGTGCCAGTACCAAGTCTGGCTGTCCCGAGTTGTTAACGTTTGTCTTTTGTCTTATTTGTGTGAGTTTGTGGCAGATTGTGGCATTTAATTGTAATTTTCAGCCCTGTTATCCGCTGTTTTACATTTAAAATTCGCGTGATTTAAAATTTGCATTGCCATTGTGGTGCAGTGTTTATGAAACTTAATTCCAGTCGTGCATAAATATAACTTTATAGCGTTTCGCCAAAAACGACACAAATGTTGCTAACTGTTTGTATTGATGAGCAATAAGTACCAATGTACATACAACAAATGAGATGTTATATCCACTTACATAAGCTTTAAATTAAATTCACTAAAATATTCCATGCCATGTGCTGTGTGTCATAATAGCAAGATGGTCACAATATACATATAGTTAGTAACA
This sequence comes from Modiolus philippinarum, assembly GCA_002080025.1. Classification (NCBI taxonomy): domain Eukaryota; kingdom Metazoa; phylum Mollusca; class Bivalvia; order Mytilida; family Modiolidae; genus Modiolus; species Modiolus philippinarum. Next base: position 25,653 of record MJUU01048425.1, on the reverse strand, counting down.
ATGGCCAGTGTTGTAGATGTAGATGTAATATGGAGAACCTTAGGAAAATATAAACGATACACACTTCAGCAAATAATTTATAATTATTTTATATGTGTATTTTTGATAGGATTTCCTATGTTAGTGTATGTGTTTGTAGGTAGGTATACATTTTGCCAGTAAGGAAGTGGACATTTTGTCCGGAGAAAACAACTCGATGGAATTCTTTCGTTATATGTGTATTATTAGAACCATTTTTTTTTTGTAAATTGAAGATTTTGCATGTGTATGTATTATGGTAAAATGAAATATTAATATGACAAAATGGTGGTCATTGCGTCCAAAATTCAATGTTTTTACAATATTGATTACATATCTGCATAGAGATAAGACCAGTTCGCAGTGAACTATATAAAATATTTTATCATAATATATACGGAAGCTTGCTCGTATTGTAATAAATATTTTATGACGGATACAGTATTATAAATGAAGAAGATTTAGCTAATTGATGTCCTTCAGTAATAAAGATCGCTTGACAAGAATCTATGAACTTTGTGACTTTGTTACAGTAAGGCACGGTAGACATGTAACTGCATTTGTGTATATTAATTATCTTCTTCTATTTCAATTTCATTGATAATGATAAATATTTTGGAAGCTTTCTCACTGATTATGTATTTTTTTAACTTGATTAGGTTGGAATTATTGTCTTTTGGTAGAAATTGTTTTCCAGCACATTTGAATTAGTCATTCAATTAATTTTGAATTTTCTTTTGACTAAGATTTCCATTCTTTTTCAACTTGAAACAAAAGAAAGACTATGAGCCAACAGTTTTATTAAAGATGTCTTCACTGCTACTAAATTTTTAAAATTAAACTCAGTACTAACTTAGAAATTAATGTTTTAAAACACGTTCCATTCTACATTTCACAATAATGAACTTTGCCATGCCACAGGTTTCTAGTATTACGACTTCCTTTACCAATGATGTAAATCAAACACGTATATCATGATAAGGAGAATAAGTCTCGTCTCCAGGCGTTTAAATTGAGGCGAGGGAAATTCAAACCATATCATCAAAACGCAATAAATGAATCCCGCGACAAGCGTCTCGGTATTGAAAAAAGCAAATATCATCATATTAAAATGGATTCCACAAGCTATGTGAAAAAGGCATCCAAAAATACTACATGTATTGACCGACCAGTGAATTATATTATAGAAACCCCAAAGATATTTTACAAACCTGTGCCTAATCAATGTGATGAATTGACACGAAGTCCTCCTCATCATAATATTCTGGTATGAAAAGCCAAATATCCATGTTTTGTAAGTTGTCCTGTCCCTGTCTCTAAGAACCAAACATGTGCTTTTTTATCTGAAAATTGTATCCAATAAAGTTATTAACACTAAATCATAACAAAATCTATAATAGGTTAACGTGCATTTCATTCTTTTGAATATTAGTGTGTTCCCTAATTTGGCCTTATTATTTATATATACATTTTGTACCATATCAAACAGATTTTTTTATTGGGCATGGATCTATTAACATCTTAAAAACAAAAGTTTTCAAATTCTTACAACCTCCTTGTTGATTAAGAAATACTAGGAAGCATCTAAAATGATTCAACAAAACTTTATTATTTTGGAAAACGGCCTTACATTAGGAACAAAATTAACCTGAAATTGAGCACACTCCAGCCTTCATTTACAAGTATGTATTGAGTGACGGACAACTGCATATAGCTATTTGGTCGCAATGTATCAAACTTTTTACTGTGTGATAAATACATTACCATTAGTACTTCTTGCCTTTTGTAGGTTACACTCCTCCACATAAATGTAAAACATTTTCAGAAGATCTCTCTAAATATGAATTTGCTACAAATGACAACACAACATATGTAGTGGTATCGTATGAAAAATGTCACGCAGTGATCTCTGAAAACGCATCAAATATGAGTGATATATTCCATGTTCCTTGCTTAGAAGGTTATGTCTATGATACAGACCAAGACACATTTGTAACTGAGGTTAGTATCCTATATAAAATTCACACTACCTGAAACCAATATATATATATATCTTACCACGTAAACATTGTCACTAATGTTTTCCATGTTCCCTGTTCCATGTTCTTTCTCGGAGACTTATTTCTACGACACAAAACAAGAAAAATTTTAACTGAGGTATGTACCTTATTCAAAATTCGGACGACCTTCAAACAATATCTTTACCATTTTTTTCACTGATGAATTCCATGTTCCCTACTTGGAAGGTTATGTCTATGATACAGACCAAGACACATTTATAACTGAGGTAAGTAACCAATGAAAACACGACTACAATGGCCGAACATTACGATTGCATGCCACATATTCCATGTTCCCTACTTGGAAGGTTATGTCTATGATACAGACCAAGACACATTTATAACTGAGGTAAGTAACCAATGAAAACACGACTACAATGGCCGAACATTACGATTGCATGCCACATATTCCATGTTCCCTACTTGGAAGGTCATGCCTATGAGCAAGAAACATTTGTAACTAAGGTTAGTTACACATGAAAACACATATACAATGGCCAAAAATTACTAACGCATGCCACATATTTCATGTTACCTGTCTATAACACAGAACAAGAAACATTTATAACATAGGAACTTTTGTCAGTAACCAATGTAAAATTCATAATACATGAAGCCTTTATATTACCATGTTTGTCACTCATCTCTTCAATGTTTCCTGTCTGGAAGGTTATGTCTATGAAAAAGAGCAAGAAAGGTAAGTAACTGATATAAAATTCATATGACCTGAAGCCAACTTTTTACCATGTTTGACACTGGTCTTTTCCGTTATTCCTGGTTGGAAGGTTATACCGATCACACAGAAAGATAAATTTGTAATTGAGGTAAGTAACTATTTTAAATCCGTACTACATGAAATATATATTGTTGTTCAGTTATGTATTATGAAGGGTATGCCTATAACAATTGTATACTGCAAAAGTCCTGACTTGGTACAGGTGTTTCAACAAATGCTCGGTAACAGGTTTTATGGCGCACCAAACCTCCCTTTTCAGTGCGGTAGTGTCTAGCAACAACTTAACATCAATTTATATTGAAAGTTGGCTGATAGTCAAAAGAAATGTTCATCATAGTACTAGGCAACAATTCAATCATGATCGCATGCAGTTCGGAGCGAAACCTTGATACCTAAATATATATAGATAAATGCTATGTTATTTTAGAAAGCTGAAAAAAGAAGAAATTTAAGCGAAAAAAATGATATGTTGCTGATCTTTTTTTAGATATAGGGTATTTCAAATTTGGCGGACAATTAACTCCTCTGAATTTTTCATATGTTTGATATAAGCAATGTTTATTCTTTAGCGAATATGACCAAATAATTAAGATCTGAATGCTCCTAAAATGCACAAAATGATATTATCAAAATGTAGGGTTTCGTGCACTAAATTTAAAATGCTTTTGAATTGATAAAAAAGAGAAATCTGACAGAAATGCTTTGGGAGTATGTCGTAAAAATGACGATTGTACCGAAGCAAAATTAATGAACGATGAAATTCCAAAATTAAAAAAAAATCACGGCAATGCATATCCAAAACGAATCGAGAAAGCATAACAAGGAAAACAAACTAACAAGAAATCCGCAAACTCAAGCATTAGCAATGTGAACCCTTACAAAAACTGATGTATCATCAGGTGTGATCTGCTCCACGCTTGGCACACGAACGTCTATAAAATACAAAGCAAAACACATATAGAGTAAAACATAATAATCTAACAGGGTTTTTGTATATATGCCATTTTCAGTTTGATCATCAAATGCTTGATATTTTGAATTTTCAGTGGAACCTAGTATGTGATAAAGCTGGATTAGGGGAGCTAACCCAAACCACTTTTACAGCCGGACAAATTGTTGGTGCTTTGGTTTTCCCTTCACTATCAGATCGTTATGGCAGGAAACCTGTCAGTATAACAGCCATGTTGACTGTAACTATATTGTCAATTATTTCATCGTTCGGAAACTACTACTTGCATGTCGTTCTAAAGTTCATTATTGGAACATTCCATCAGGTATGGCCATAATATCACATAAACTTAACCGAAATTTACAGTTATGTATTTTTTCTTTTTTTGTCAGTTTGGTAGATGGAAATGAATCTTTGATAGTTTGTGTACTTTTTCATATTTTGGAATAAAGATAATTCTAATGGACATAACATTGTGTCGTTAGCTGGAATTTTCAGATAAAATTACTAACAATAAGCTTGTTAAACAGATTCATAGTTTTTAAAAAGTTTCCAAAGCGATTATAATGTTAATTATATTTTTAATTTGCATAGAAACTAATGCTGTTAAAATGAAGTCATTTGTTCTTTATTTATTTTTGGCATGATTTTCATATGACAGAAACAGTTACTTAAAAGGAACGATCAACCCCATCAAAAGGAGTAGGTTCGGTAAGGCCCTTTTTGGCCAAAAATTTGAAGAAAAGCTAAAGAAAGATCTGTGGTGGTTTTTGAACTCTATACTGTCTACTTTAATGGATTCAATTGGTTTTGGGGAATCAATTCAAAATATTTGGTCAAATAAGCCAACCAAACATAGCATAGAATGGGAAAATCGCTTAAAAAGGCCGAAAATGCTGGATTTTGAAGGCGTTTTTGACATATTTAACATTGGCCAACCTTTTGTACACTAATGAGGTTTATATTTAGTGTGTAAAATAGGAAATAACAAATTATATATAAATATTTTGAGTGGCCACTTCCGTTTCAATCAAAAACCAATCAAAAAATGACAAAAAAATCTACAATTTTGAACATTTTGCCTTTTTTGCTAATTTCTTGGCATTATTTCTAGGATCCTAGTAGTAATTTTTATAAAATGAAAACAAATCTATTAAATGCAACCATTCTACTATATAAAAACAATCAGACAATAAAGTTTTGACTAATTTTCAAAAATGAGGAAATTGTTGGGACAAAAAGGCCCTTACTGAACCTTGTCCCTTGTTGCTTAAATCGTGTTAATTTTTTATATATATAAAACGCTATGTAATGTTCTAAAAGTCAGAATATAGTTTTCTTTGATATATACCAGGGTATTGGCCTAACCATGGCAGTATACATTGTTGAAATGGTACCAAGAGAAGACCGAGGAATTGTGAGTGCCATAGGTTCCTTGGCCTGGGCTGTACAAGTAGTTGTTATATCAGGTATTGGTTATCTAATGCGAAATGTACACTGGAGATACGTACAGATGGTATCAGGATTGAATGGAGTTCATACCATTGCTACGTTTTGGTAAGGTCAATCTGTTATAGTTTTTTCATATCAATGAAAGACTAGCGATGAATTATTTTAAATTTAAAAAGCTACCATTTACATCTTTTAAGTGGGTATCGATGTTTAATGATATATTATGAAAATTTTCTTGGAATTCGATGTGTACTCTTCGTTCTTCTTGTGTATATAAAAAATAACGATTCCCTTTAAAAGACTTTTAATAAACATCTACAGATTAACTGAATTTTAAGATCAAACAATATACGGCAAACAGTGGAAGCAAAAGGGCAAAAGAGAGAAAAAAATAAAATCATTGGAGACAACCAGTACTTGGACAAAAAGCTAGAATTTTTGTTCAGAGTAACCCTTTTTCCTATTATTGTCATTATTATTGATATTTAATACTGGTGATAAAAAGGATATGGAGTATATGCAAATGACACGAAAACACGATTAACACACAATTCAAATAGAAGTCATCTTGCAAAATACATTTGTCTACAAAGTTTTTTTTTGTATCTTAATATATCATTGATTTTTACTAAAAGTTGATTAAATCATAGAAAAAACACGATATTTATGTTTACATCCAATTCATTTTAGGATACTTGACGAGTCTTTAAGATGGCTTGTTGCCAATCATAAAATAAAACGAGCAAAGCAATTGGTGGAAAAGGTTGCTAAGACTAATAATTTCAATATACAAGACGTATTACCCCTGATGGAAGTTGAAAATGAGAGTTCTTTACTGAAAGGGCCAGATGTAACTGAAATTGGTTCGACCGGAAAACAAAAGCATGAAAAAGAAAACATATTGGTCATTTTGAAACACAAAAGACTTTTGAAAACTACAGCTATTATGTTCTTTACTTGGTAAATAATTTTTCACATTTTTAACCAACATGACTTTGTTGTATTAAAAAACATCAGCGTTAACGGCATTTGTTTGTTATGACCCACAACTAAGATTATAAGACGATCTATTTACGCAAATATTTTCAAAGATAAAAATTGTTCTCATATTTTTCCAGTGCATTCTATATTCATATAGTTGAAAAGGGCTCAAATATCAATTCTAGAAAGCACAAGTACGTTGACCCATACGTTTAATGTGTTTCAATGAACAGCAACTGAACAAGCAAATAAATATTACAATTAATTTGCTGTGGCAGTTGAATTACATAAAAATTACTTTATGTAAAAAATGGATGACAGGAAACACCTACAATGGCTGAAAATTATAATTACATGCCACAATCTGCCATGGAACTACAAGTGAAGAACACGAATAAAAGAAAAGACAAATGTATACAATGATAGGAACTCGGGACAGCCGGACTTGGTACCGACCCTAGCAAAAGCCTGCGGTAGGATTTAACCAGTTTATGGGTACCCAAATGTACAAAAACAAATCAAAGATAAAGAGTACATGTAAACGGCACTTAATATAATGTACACCTGGTAATACAAGATAGCACAGGGGTCCTTTATTGAAAATTTCCAGATGACGCTCCTGTTTTTAGGGCTTCACGTTGTTAGTGCTGTATAATGGTCTGCTTGTTTCGTCTTCGTCATTCCCTGTCTGTCTATGATCCTTATATTGCCATGTATTCTGGATTTATGAGTTTTGGATATTGCATCTTTGTTCATTTGGAAATTTATTTATTCCTTTATTTAATAGGATGACAAATGCTTTGGTTTACTTTGGACTGATTCTGACGTCAAACCAGTTGGCTGGAGATAGATATATGAATTTTATTATCAACTGTGCTGTAGAAATGCCTGCTGTGATATGTTTTATGTTTTTAGTCAAAAGGTATGATGGTGATATCAACAATTCGCAATTACATTTCTCGTTGTAAAGTGTTTCATAGGTTAAGATTATAGAAATGTCAACAAACATTTGTTGCAGGTATAACCACATGTTTGAAGCCCTGATTAACGAAGTAATTACCTCAGTAATCGCATGTTTTCTATACACCTTATTGTTAGAATTACACGAATTCAAAAAATTATCATTGGTTATTCTTAGAATAATGACCAATTGAATTAAACATTTGATTATACAAACTGGAATACCTTGGCTGTTGGTAAATCGTATTGTGTTTGACCAATCAACCAAAGGAAAATGAAAATGATTGGTATTGACCAAACAGCTACTAGATGCCTAATATATTTTTTTCAAATGACGAAGAAGATTTTTCATTAATAAGATGCTACAGCAGATTGATTAACTTTCAACATTAATTACAGGTAAATTTTTAGGATTGATTCACCAATTAATTTCTTTAAATCTTCAACTAAACTTTTCATAGAATACTATTGGAAAGGTAGAATAAAGTAATTTACCATAGTATGTGTGCTACTTTCTTTTGATGTGGATCAAAAAGGTTTTTATGCAATCATGTTCCTTGATACTTGGTGAAATTCAATCAAACTTTCACAGAATGTGTCATAATGCAATTGTCTAACAACTATTTTAAAATTTGATTTGATTTGAATTTTTAAAATTTTTGGAATCAAATCGAAGAGCGCGTTAACTGTAAGTGAGCTCTACTCACAGTCTTTTTTCTAGTTTTTAATTACAAATCATGCATGCACCGAAATTTATTCCAAAGTATATTGACATGGTATTAATGATTTTGGTAATTTGTTCTCTATCGGTTTTTAAACTTCTTTGACTTTATGGTCTTCCAAACGTTGTTTAAATTTATCTGCTCTGAAGAGACATCAGTTGTTGAAATGTGCTTTTGCAGAATCAAAATTCACAGTATCTTCGGTATTTAGTTATTTGCAATCATTCTAAAATTCAACACCTGATTCTTGACAGTTTCTCCTGATGAGAGGGAATTTAAACGATTAGACAATGCATCTATAGATACTATGATATAATTAATTTTTCTAGTTTTCAAAATAATTGATGCACTTTTAGCTATGTGTGTTAGTATTGTCTTCTCATTTCTCATATATTTCCGTGTTTTTGAGTTGTAGAAATTGTAGCGAATAATAAACTCTTTTACACTAAGCATTACATTTATACATACTTTATCTAACATTCTGTATTTCAGGTTGAGTCGTAAGCAGATTTCTATTATTTTTCACAGCATTTCAGGAGTCGCACTAATCCTGTCGGTCGTATTAAAGTCTCTTAAAGGTAAGTTTAATGGTAGATGAGATCGTACAAGATACCTTTGTTTGTTTGCGTGCTAAGCCCCTATACAAAAATGAGATATAGTCATTTATGTTATTTTCTGGCTTTATTCTAACCTAGTTTCATTGATATAATCTGTTTGTAAATTTTCAAAAGTCCAGGTATATCTAACATCATAACTTATATCTAAACTCAAATAACACAGACAAAGGCGTGATGCTGCATTCCTTGCATTTTGGAGATCATGACAATATATTTTGGTAAAATCAACGACAACAGACAATAATATTCAAGAACAAAAATACACATACTGCAGTAATAAACATTATGGCGTAGTGTTGACTGAAGGAGTTGTATCACATTAAACCATCATATCTTTATCGTGTTCTTTAAAGGTTTCATATTAATCTAGGTCATTTAAAGCCATCTTTCTAAATTACGGTCTGTCTTATTGTTTCCTCCTCCAGATTGTGGTCTTGAAGTTAGTAGAAAAAGGAAGGGAAACGGGGAATGTGTCAAAGAGACAACGACCCAAAGGGGAGTAATAACAACTCAAAGCCACCATAAGATCTTCAATGAACGGTGAGAAAACCCCACACCCAACGGCAGGTCAGAGTCGGCCCCTGAAGAAAGAGCAATCAAGTCCAGCGAAATAAACATCATCCTAGACTCCTTTAGACATAAAGTAAACTAACTAAAAAAAGGACAAGACACACAAAGGCTTAATAAATTCCTGACTTAGGACAGGCGCAAACCTGCTGTGGCGGGGTTAAACTAGTTTTATTGGATCCAAACCTTCCCCATACAGCCAATGTGATAAATCAAAAAACAATCGTAACAACAGTAAAATTCAGTTGGCAACAGGACTGAGTCAATTGTGAAAAATGAAACTGAAAGAACTTAATATACTTACAAAAAACATGAAATCACAAGAGACTACTAACAGTTAACTGACAGGCCAGCTCCAGACCCATCACCAACTGACAAAGTAAGTTATGTACCCTCAGTATACAGCTTCCACCAAGATCCCTTCCTGTGGGGAGTTTAGAATAATGATTTCATGTATAACCGGAATAGTCCGGTATAAATGCAAGTAGTCTACTTGCATTTGTTTCTTATTTTTATGTTTTTTATACTATAGGGAAACGGGATAGAGAAGGGGGAGGTTTGGGTACGCATAAATCCGTTAAACCCTTCTGCTAGCTCTTCCTAGTGCCGGTACCAAGTCCGGCTGCCCCGAGTTCCTATCGTTGTCTACGTTCCCTGATAAATTGTGGCATGTGATTGGCTACGGAAGACATTTCATGTTGTCTTCGATTCATTGACTAAATGTAAATACTTATTGTTATCGTATAAAAGGTACAGTTAAGCTATTAACAACAATTGTCAAAACAGTGTAGCAATGCAACATTTTTTTGCACTTTTTACACATATTACAGATTTTAATATAAGATAATGATAAATATATTCATTTACATTTTTCAGATAGAGGCAATGGTTTTGAAACAGCATCATCCATTTTTAGTTTTATTGGGAAATTTGCAATAACGGGTTCATTCAGTTTATTATTTTTGTTTACTCCGGAGCTGTATCCGACAAATTTAAGGTATGCAACACAATAAAGAAATGCTTATTTTTTGTTTTTTATTAAAGATTAAGCCTTCTTCCGACACTTTAAATGACACGAGGCATGCTTTAAAAGACGATTTGAAAATTCTTACAGTTAAAGTAAGAATCTTCATTGGGTACAATTGCCTGAATTACATGCAATTACAGCAATTCTGAAAATATATCTTCAGCTCGAATGTAACGTTTAATGTTAGGTAGACTTCTGCTATATTTTTAATTTGTGGTTTATACATTATTTGGGTTTATATTTTTTTGATATTCAAAGGTTTGTATTACGATGAAATATTTAGAACAAGTGCCATATAAGGACACAAATCTGTTAGAATGACATTTTTTTGTAAATGAATCGAGGCGAAATGATAGTTTTATAGCAAAATATTTTCGAAAAAAGATCATAAAGGCAATATGATATTTTGCATATGCGTCACTTTGAACATTATTTTCTTCAAAACAAACTTGGCGACTTTTATTTTTAGCTCACCTCACCTGAGCTGAAGGTATGGGCAATAACCATTACTTTGTGCCCATTATCTGTCTGTACTGGAAGGATAATTGGAAGGTCTAGATCTTTTGTTGTCCATCCGTACTCGAGCTATGCAAGTAAATTCTGTATATGGGACTGGAAAGACATATGGAATGCCCATTAAAAATCGCTCATTTTGTTAATTTCAGTCGGACAGAAGGCATGGCCGTCAGAATTGATGATAGTTATATAATTTGATGCAATGGGACAAACATAGTATGGTCATCTCCTATGAATTAGTGAACAGGCGCAATTTCATTAAACTGTAATAATGTATGAAATGTACATTACATAGACTGCCTTTTTTGTTTTGATTTAACAAGAACATGTCTGACAGCGAGGCGTATAGTTTTAACAACAAGATATCCTCTAAACTGTTGAAGCAAATACTAGAATTATATCGGAATGATTCCTTATTTATAGTTTGACGTTGGGGGATTGTAAAAAAAAATCTGACCGTCACCTGGACGATAGTTTATCACTAGACCTCTTAGAGAAAACATTATTTGATCATCAACTTTAAAACTATTGAAACAAATTCAACATTTCTGCACAGATATGATATAACCATTTTGTATTAATTTTTTCGAAATTTTGTCATTTTGATCTGATGCGACAAAAACAGGTCAACATTAGACACTATGGGGAATCATTTTGATTAGTTCCTCGAAAACTACTTAAACAAAATGGTTGAAACTGTACAGGAATGACATATGGAAGATCAGTAATAAAGACCTCCCATTCACGCAATCCCATAACAAACAAGACTGCCATCAAATAACATATTTAAAAATCGGTCAAATGATCTATGAAACTACTAAAGCTCCATAAGAGTGACGTTTATACGGCGTGTTTGGAATGATGAGACTTTGTCATAAATTATCTAAAATTATCATTACATGTACCATTCTTTATTTATACCTCTACTTCTTTGTAAAAAATGTTGACTTGAGATCCAGTCTTCAACTTCATGTAACAACATTGAATGTGTGTCGCATGTACATTTGTATGAAAGAGAGTATTAAGGAATTCAGCATCTTATTTTTCTTAGCACGTGTCTACTGAACTCTTGAGAGAGTCAAAAACTACATTTTTTGTATACAAGCATTGCTTAGAAGCATTGTGTCAATGTTATAGGCCAACCCTCTTTTGTTCTAGTATTTAAAACATCTAAAGAGGGCATTTAAAAAAAAACCATACCGAAAAATGTATAGTTTAAAGACACCTGAAAATATCTATTTTCCCCATATTCATTAGAAATGTTTGAAATTATTTTTATCAAACAAACATGATTTCGCTATGTTTCACCATAGGAAATGATAGAACACTTTCAGTTTATTAAAACTATCAATAAATTAATGTTATCTTTTTAATTACAACAATTCGTATGTATTTGTACAATAGCTTTAAAACCACTTTTTGGTGATAATTTCAACTTAATATCGTCGCTGTAGTATTGTAAGGTCGTTACTGCAATTTCACAGTTTTCAGTTAAACAGGAAACACATTTTGTCGTATTTGCCACTAACGACCTTATATCTCCAAAATTGCAGTTTGCGGGAAAATATTTTAGTTGAATAGTACATGTAGATACGACCTTTTAAGCCATCTGTAGAAAAAAGTGTAGATACAACCTGTTTACAATTCACCTATTTCCAGAGGGTCTAACGGGAAACCAGAGTAATACAATGATAGAGCCAATGAAGCAGAGTAAAGTAAAATGGTAAAAGGTCGTAACAACCACTTACGACCTTATTATTCTATGGCAACGTTACGTCATTGATATCACTGACCTCCTTCACACCGCTAGTGAATTTTTATTGCCAAACTGTATTTGCTTTTTTCCTTTTAAATGAGACGTTTGTAGACTGACCGATGCTGTCCCTGGCTTACTGCGCTCTGTGCTGTTTTCATTGAAAAACAGATCAAAACGAGTCCAAAAGGGGATATACCATTGTATGTCGTCACAATGTGAAAATAAAACAAAACAATCAATTTTAAAAATAGCACACAAAACAGTAACACGGTTTAAGTAAAATAATCTATAGCAAAATAATTGTACTGCTTGGACGCGACCGGAAATAATGACGGGTTAATTTCAAATGCAAGTCAGAGATGTCAAAAGACAATTGTTTTCGGATGGTTGCCTATACAAAAATGTATCTGTCCCTAAAATTCGATAGATTCGTGGAAAAGAAATCAGTCTAAGACTTTTTCGTGGTATTTGTTCTATAATCGTCATTACATTTGGATGAGAGAAACCCGGTATAATTAAACCGAAATATTATAAACGCCTGCAATTGTCAAAAAATACAAGCTCGCTCGAAAAATTTTAATTTTTGCCAAATACTCATCTTCATAAAGATACATCTGTTAAGAATTTCCATGAAATAATATAATTTTTTTGTTACAGGATTCTTAAAAAATTAATATCAACAATTTGACTGCTGAAACAATATCAAATTTAGGGAGCAACATTTTATCAATACTTAAAATGCGAGATATGATGTAGTTTTCTTGACAATGACACGCAAAATTTGCTCTGAAAATTATTTGGCATATACAATGAATTTTAACCGGCAGAAATATACTTATAAGCAATTTAGTTTTTTTTTTGTTTTTTATTTTTTGTTTTTTTGGGTTTTTTTTGGTTTTTTGGTTTTTTTTGCTTTTTTTATTTATTTTATAATTTTTTTTAATTCTTTTATTATTTTTTTTTATTTTTAATTCAATTTTTTTTTATTTATTTTTTTTCTTTAATTTTTATTTGTTTATTTATTTATTTTTTATTTTATTTTATTTTTATTTATTCTTTTTATAACTAAAATTTGGAAATTTTCGAAATACTTTAATAGTCGAATAAATGTAGTATACACTTACTTTGATTGTTTTCAGGAACATTGGTATTGGTTTAGGATCCATGTCAGCTCGAGTCGGAGGCATGTTTGCTCCATACTTTTCACTTTTGGTAAGCAAGTTTTACTTTGGATATAAGAAACTATCTTCTAAAAAAACTAAATGACAAAAATTATCATACGGACATGTTTAACATAGAACCTAAATTAAAATTATATGGTAAAAAGCAACACATGGTGAATTTTACCATTTTACAAAGTTATTATTTATGATTCATCAATGTGATTTTATAAATTTTAATATGTTATTAACTTTAGCTGTTTGTAGCATTTATTATGGTTGCAACATTTCTTGTTAAAAAAAATAATGTTCAAATTTAGATAGTAACTCCTTTTCCAAATCTATTTGCCTTTGTGATAGATTATTCTTGCAAAGAATTTTTCTTTATACTGTTTCTAGGCAAGCTACTTCGAATGGGGACCAGGTATTATATTTGGAGCGTGTTGTGGTGTTGCTACATTGTTACAATTTCTTTTACCAGAGACAAGTCAAAAAGAACTACCACAGTCTGTTCGTGAAATGCGAGAGTGGGATAAACTAAGGAAAAACAAGAACACTGGAAATAAAAATAATTGACCATTTAAATTTGTTCAAATTAGTGTGAGTCTCTTATGTTGAGATGCCACCTGTTTTGTAACATCCTCGGTAACATCACGGTATGTGTCCATGTCTTATTTTCATATAAAAGGTCCATTGATTTGCATTTGTTTTGTAATTAGTACCGACATTCCTGATATATTATTTCTATTATATAATTTGTATGAAATAATCATGTAGTGTTTTGCATCATATCGCTGTTGGATTTAACTTCAAGTTGCATTTCTACCTTTTAACTTCAGCCCTTTTTATGACAGTTATAAAAAGGACCTGACAAAAATTAAACAGAGAGCGGAAAACCCAATATGATTACTTTCATCAATTCTCTCATACTATCGGCAAGTTCTTGTGAACCCCGTATAAAAGGATGAGTTTCATAATTTATCCTCAATCGAATATGTTGGTTGTTAAAGTGTATTCTTGATAATGATTTCTGTAGATATCCTGTGGTTCACATTATCATTTCTAGCTATAGATTAGTTCATCAGAATTGATTAAGAGACAAATTTGTTATTATTTATATCAAGAGTATTTTTTAATCTATTGTATCAGTGTTTGGCATTATGTATACTAGTACATTGTACGTAATCCAGAGGTCTTCGATTATTTCAGATTCTTTACCTGAAGCTTCACTTAATACCCACTTCAGTTACACGAATGCTTCTTACAAATCTTTGCGAATAATTGAGTTAAGCCATGTGTCGGCACCCCTAAATAGCTCTAAAAAAAACCCTTCATATACTCACACGAGAACGAACGATCGAATCCCGTTTTTCTTAGAACGAATGCGATGCAGTTAGGATTTATAAATGCGAGCAATATACAATTCTTGCGAGTATGATACGAATTGTTCTGATTTGAAAATAGCTATTATGGATATTTTACGAATTGTTTACCATTACCTAAATAGTTTTACATATATTTAGGAATTGCTTACAAACGGCAATGATTTTTCCAGTAAATTTAGGCTAAACAGCGTCATTCAAATAAAAAATTATCGAGACAACATATTTTTAACGAGAAAAATAAGACTATATTGTACTTCTTTTCCGAATGGCACAGAGGTAAACAAGAGGCTCTCAAGAGCCTGGATCGCTCACCTGTACCATGACTGGCATAGAGAAATGAATGGCCTTTCTAATTAGGTCCACAGTATATACTTTTTTCCCTGCTGAGGCCACCGTGGATTGAATTGGATGAAGACATACCAGATGCAAATTTTGAAGAGGGCTTGACTGGTAGTCCCTAAGGAGAAGATCTTTGAATGACTGTACCATAGGTTTCAATGTTAAAACTATGTTCCCGCAGGCAGCCATCTTGAACGAGATATGAACTTGCTGGATACATTTTTGGAAGGGACAATTGCGACTCAGCTTGGATCTTATTGGACTAGTAGTTTCTGAGAAGAATATCTTCATAAATGTCTTTTCCATAGAGTCCAATCTTCTCTGTTGGCGGCCATCTTTGGTGAGGTACGAACCTGTCGGATACCTTTTTTTGGAAGCCCTCCCTACCTAAGGACCATTGTGACTAAGTTTGGACCGGTAGTTTCTGAGAGATGACCTTTGAATACGTTTTCCATATGGTCCAATGTTAAAACTATGTTTCAAGCTAATGACCATCTTGGATGACGTACGGACCTGTCGGATAAATTTTTGGAGGGGATCATCTAAGGACCAGTGTGACTAGTTTTGGTCCAAATGGACTAGTAATTACTGAGAAGAAGATCTTTGAATGCGTTTTCCACAAAGTCCAATGTTAAAACTATTTTCCCCGCTGGCGGCCATCTTGGATAAGGTGCGGACCTACCGGACACCTTTTTTGGAAGGGACCATCTAAGGACCATTGTGACTGAGTTTGTTTCTAATTTGACCAGTAATATCTGAGAATATCTTTGAATGTGTTTTCCCATAGGGTCCAATGTTAAAATAATGTTCGCTGTTTGCGGCCATCTTGGAAGAAGTACGTACCTGCTGGATACAAGTTTTAAAGGGGACACACAAGGACTATTTGTGACCAAATTTGGTTCCAGTTGGCTCGGTGGTTTCAGAGGAGAAGACCTTTGAATGAAAAGTTTACGACGGACTGACGGCGGACGCCAAGTGATTGCAAAAGCTCACCCTGGCATAGCCAAATGAGCTAAAAAGGGTAAATTGACATCAATGAAGACTTTCAGTCCTAACTTTAGGCTGTTGATTGGACTTAGATTGGACTTAAATTGGAATGCAAGGTCAATTAAATCGTCAACATTCGTTTACACTTAGATATGTGCAATTGTGTTCGTAAAGTAATGCAAGTATTCTCACAGTACTCGCGTGAAGTAGTATAGATCCGTAAATCATTTGCAAAACGACGGTAAATGAAATAAAAGGGACAACAGGAACGCCTAAAATGGCAGAAAATTATAATTACATGCCACAAGACAAAAGACAAACGTAAACAACGATAGGAACTCCGGAAGCCGGACTTGGTACCGGCACTAGCAGAAGCCAGCGGTAGGGTTAAACCGATTTATGGGTACCCAAACCTCCCCTTTATCTGTCCCGTTTCCCTACAGTATAGTAAACATACGAATAAAACCCAATACAGGTAGACTTCTAACTCCATGACCATAATCTTGAAATGAGAGAATATGACAATACGTAATTTTGAAAGATGGGTCAAGGGGTGCTCGCCGCTAATCTGCCGGCTAGCTAAAAGAGCCTAGTCTGCTGGTAAAACACTGTCGCACTACGGAAGAAAATTCAAACTAAAAACTTCCCGCAGGATATACGATATGAATTGCCTTGATTTTGAATTTATGATTTTAGAATTTCCCTCTTTCCTCGTTCTTTCTTCGGTATTCGTTTGCCAATGTATATTAATCGCAATGATTGGTTATGGGGGTTGTTCCATTGCTTGGTTTCACCAAGTATTTGCAGAGACTTTTTCTCATGAGCATTTACTCTATATTATATCATTTCATTGTTAAGTAAGTATTGAATGTTGAAAAAAAAAATACTTTCTTCATGCAATGGAAATATATAAACTGTAGTTCTTTTGCCCAATTTGACAGTTTATATAAATTCTGAATGATAAAAGATGGCTTATGCAATATGTAGACAGGAATGAAAGCCCTGTGATTGATAAACTGGAGTTTTCTATGTATCATTTGCGTTTTTGTCATATGTGCATTCTCTCCATATCCTTTCATTTTTTTCTATTATGTGTTGTACATGAGGCATACCCTGTACTAAGATTCGCATTTTATTATTGGCAGATAGATTCAATAAAAAACAGTACGCTTTAAAATAATATGAGGAAGGTGCAACCTTAAAAGCGAACGAAGAATAAAGGAGAGACTCTCAAATGACTGTATTGCTCACAGACCATGACCGACATCATAAAGACATCAGTTTCAGAGATCATAATGGCATAAATTTCTTATTAGGGTCCGATGAAAAACTTCTTTTCCCATTGATGGATATCTTGAATTTTGAGCATGCAGTCCTAATGGACACAGATTTTGAAGGGATCTCCTAAAGTTAATTGTAATCAAGTTTGGTTCCAATTTGATCAGTGGTTTAAGAGACCAAGTCTTTAAATGAATTTACATGGCGGAACAAATGTTAGATTTTTTGCCCTGCTGGTGGCCATCTTGGATTGGATGCAGACCTATGCAATGGATAAAAGTGTTGAAGGGTACTGGTACCCAAGGACCATTGTGACAAAGTTTTGTTCCTATCGGCCCAGTGGTTTCATTGGAGATTCTTTGAATGAAAAAGGGGAGAGAAGGAGTTTCTCGGAGGTGCCGTCCTAAAATATGACTTCTAATTAGTGATGGGGTCATATATTTGATATTATCTTTTGTGAAGCATTAACTGCACAAAACATTAAGCTTTTATGGTATTTGTGTTGAAAGTTCATACCATAGATATGCACGTACAAAAATGGCACAATGATAATAAGATCTCATGTTATGTCTTTGTTTCCTTGTTTTTCTAGCACTGCCATTGTCCTTGGATTGTTCTTTTTGGACTGACGGTTCGGTTCTCACTTACTCTAAAGTTCCACAGCACCTCCACCATATACTGTCATCCAAAGGATTTTATGTCAAATCGAATCCTTCCCTGTAATTAATAGTATGGAACTTGTTTTTTTTTAAATTGTACTATATCGGGAGCATGTTTCAACATAATTTCTATCGGACTTTACATACTGGAAGTACTGGAATTAAAGGTAAAGGTAAGATATTACTGGTTTTGAAGATGATGTTTGTCTTGTTAGAGAAGTTTTATTGAATTATTTTCATTACCCTTTTCACCCTGAAGTTTTTGTTTGCGGATGATATCTCCAGTGTAAACGTTTTTACATGCCAAAAGCTGCTGGTATTTCATTTCGAATATTCATATAGTCAGCAATTTCATTTCTTATTTTGTAAACAATTGTGTTTATTTCTTTGTGTACATAGTGTTTGTATATTTTATTTATGTTTTTATAATAGTTTCTTTGTAATTCTGTTTGGAAAATGTTAGAATTGCTCTATTTTTTATTTTGTTTTACATGCTGTATGTATTTAATGAGAGATGAAAGTTTAATAAAATATTCAATTTAGGGTATAACCCGTTTTATTCTAAGGGGGTCTGACATTTTTTTAGCTTTAAAATAGACATTCAGTCCAAAATAAAAGTTAAAAACAAATACCCTTGCATACACCTTCTTGCAACCAGACTCTACGTAGAGTATGGTAAAAATTTGAAAATAAATATTAATTCCCTTAAGTGTTTGAAAAAAAATCTGACTCTTGAATTTTCAGAAATAAGGCACCGGCCATTAACTTGAAAGCCTGGGGACTATGATTTTATCCCCAAAAAAAGTTTGAAGCTGTTTTTATGCGAAAAAAATTTTTTGGCTGCAATAGCAATGAAAAAAATCTGAAGGGGGCTTTCTGCCCAAAAATATAATGCTAATTTTGATAAAAAAAATATATTTTTGTTGAAAAGTTAAAAAAAAATAAAAATAAATTTTCTGTTAAGAAAAAAACCATACTCCCCCTTCAAGTTAATGGGTTGATCCCGAAATATTCTGGCTTTGCCAAACGACAAACAGATTTGCCAGAACCCCCACGTTCTGCAATATCTCATTTTGTTTTTTGACCCAGGTGAGTTAAAACAGAGAACGGAGGGAGAAGACATGAGTAACAAGAGGGGTATATTTGAGACATGTGCAACTTGAAGTCCTTCAAAAAAATATTTAGTGTTACCTGGATAAATTACAAAGCAGTGGAAATATGCATAGTGTTGGTTTTTGAAAGAAATTGAATTCATTGTATCCGAATAACGTTTTATTTTATTGGCAATGGCGATGTGTGAGACCTACCAAGCCTGTTCAAGTCTCCTAAATACACTCATTCATTCAGTGAAAAAGATTCAAATTTACACTTAATCTTATTCATAATTCACGATCTCAACATGATATTTATCACCACTGAGCTGTCATCTCAGAATGCATTGCAATCTCAACAGCACTTCAGTTCTTTGATTTTATGCAGTTGTCGGTCCTTGAAGTGTAGATGTACTGTGCATTTCCGGGGTAGCAGACGCTTTGTCAATTTTCACAATCATTTGAGCATTATGATGTTTTAAAGCGTAATGCCATTTAATTTGAAAGTTTTCAGTCAAATATACACGATTATGGGAGCGTTAAAACTAAGGAAAGCGATATCCAAATTTCAAGGTAAGACATTTAATCATGGATAGTTTCACCTTTGAGTTCACTCGAGGTGATAGATGGACATATTTTTGATAAATGATTGCATGCATGTGTGTTTCCGAATGCATTTTTTCGCTAACTTTATAGCAACTTAACGCCATCAGTCATGAGATCTTCGTTCTCCGTTTTTGTTGATTTAATTTTTGCCAATTTTAATGTTTGTATCAATGCATATCGTTTCTCATGTAGTTGGCTACATTTAGAACAAAAGTCAATTGAAAGGGAAAAATGACACTTGAAATAAACAAACCGATCGATTGATTGACATTTTTTAAATGATCGGGACGAACGCATATTTAACATGTTCTGAAAAACACATAGGATTATGGGAACCAGGTCGCCCTGTTGGATGAATAGTCACGCGAGAGTCGGCGATGCTTGACGAAAGATTTGAACAGCGTCAAATGGTATCTATTTATAGCTATGATCTATTTATAGCTATTTCAAAAAGATTATTTTTTTACCACATTTGTACCATAAAGAGCGAGCTTCGCTCGCTTATTATATTGTGTTTTTTTTTCAAAACACGTGCATTAGATATCGAAGCTCTCATAAATAAAGTAATCATACAGTAATGAAGAAGGTATATATTTTTTGTTAAATATCAACATGTTTGTGCATTTCCTCTCCACTTTAATTATGCGTTGACACTACATGTACTATTCTTTGAAAGAGTAGGTAAAACATAAAAGAAAGACTGGTCAGCAATGGTTGCTACAATAGATGTCGATGAAATATGGAGAGTTTTAGGACCTTACAGGCGTTACACTGTGCTACAGATAGCGTATGCGTTTTTCATTTCTGGATATATGGTTGGTTTTCCTATGTTGGTATATGTTTTTGTCGGTGAGTATTCTCTTACAAGGTAAACATTTTTTTCTGTTTTAAGATTGTACTTTTGCTTTTTAATAACAAATACAGGGTCAGTTCTCATGTTTTTATAAACTCAAATATACGATAGTCCTTAACTTTTTTTTTTTATTTGTTAAATCAATTGGAAGGGAAAAGGTGATATTCCATGGATTCTACCCAAAACATTGTTCAGAGTTATATTTGAACGGTAATTGTTCAGTATGTTTCGGTTGTAATATGTTAGTGTTAAAATTTTAATTTTGTCTAAGATGTTTACAGAATTAAATGTACAAGATCTTTCTGGTAAATCTTCACTGTAATTTCATTTTGTGTATACAATGTATTTTTATATATTCGACCGAGAAGGATTATATACAGTGCGAATACTATATAGGTCGATTTACTTTGTAATAGGCTATACCCCTACCCATAAGTGCAAGAAACTTTCAAGAGATTTGTATTCGTATGGCTTGGCAGAAACTGATAATGTCAGCTCCAGTGCTATAGCTTTTGAACCCTGCCACACCGTGCTCAGTATGAATGGATCTAATGAAACAAATATTATCAACGTTCCTTGTATAGAAGGATACGAATATGACCTGGAAGTAGATACATTTATTACAGAGGTAAGAAATGACGTAGAAGTAGATACATTTGTTACGGAGGTAAGATATGGCCTGGAAGTAGATACCTTTGTTACAGAGGTAAGATATGGCCTGGAAGTAGATACATTTGTTACAGAGGTAAGAAATAACCTGGAAGTAGATACATTTGTTACAGAGGTAAGATATGGCCTGGAAGTAGATACCTTTGTTACAGAGGTAAGATATGGCCTGGAAGTAGATACATTTGTTACAGAGGTAAGATATGGCCTGGAAGTAGATACATTTGTTACAGAGGTACGAAATGACCTGGAAGTAGATACCTTTGTTACAGAGGTAAGAAATGAACTGGAAGTAGATACATTTGTTACAGAGGTAAGGTATGGCCTGGAAGTAGATACATTTGTTACAGAGGTAAGATATGGCCTAGAAGTAGATACGTTTGTTACAGAGGTTAGATATGGCCTGGAAGTAGATTCATTTGTTACAGAGGTAAGAAATGACCTGGATGTAGATACCTTTGTTACAGAGGTAAGAAATGACCTGGAAGTAGATACCTTTGTGACCTGAAAGTAGATACCTTTGTTACAGAGGTAAGAAATGACCTGGAAGTAGATACATTTGTTATAAATTGTTGTAAATTTTGTTGAAAACTAAGGAGTATCTCCCTCATGCAAAGCTCTGTCCTTAGCTGATTTTGGCTTAACATTTAGATCATATTGGTTATTTGTTCTCTATCAGTTTTTACACATCTTTGAGTTTATTGTCTTCCAAAGGTTTAGATTTTATCTGCACTGAAGAGACATAAGTTGTCGAAATGCGCATATGCAGAAATTAAATTCACAGTAACTTCGGTATTTAGTTATTTGTTACAGAGGTAAGACAGCAATGAATTAGTTTATTTGCTCTGTTACAAATACTGGAAACACGTTTAACAATGCGATATGGAAATGAAAGTAATAACAACAGAATTGTCAAAAACCAAAATCTAAAGGGCAAAAAGACAAAGTAGGTAAACAGGTGCAAAATCACCTT
>MJUU01048424.1:11143-22973 GCA_002080025.1 Modiolus philippinarum | reverse complement strand
TCAAAGGCTTCTGTATTAAAACTTGAGTTTACGCCGCCGTCGCTGTCACTGTCATACTTTGCACGCCTATGTCTCGCTTTCGCGACTTTCGTCGCGGGCGAGACAAAAATAAAGAAAATTGGCTAACTTTAACTCACTAGTTTACATGTCAAATTCCATCCTACTATTACAAAATTTTAGCAGGATAAATCTCTTTGAATTGGCTTTACAGCCATATATAATTTATGCAGGAAAAATTTTTAACAGTGCTGATAAATTTTGACTGTTGTGAGTATGTGACCACGCTCATGCTATTTCTAGAAATAAATTTTGGAGTTCAAACACTAAACTTTTCCCTGTGCAGTGCTCGAAATTACCGGTCATCCGGTCGTCACAGACTACCAAATGTCATTTCGGGCAATAATTTTGTTTATTATGTCAGTTTAGTCGTCCAGTAAAAAAATCTCCGGCAACCAGCTATTTTCAATAAAATCAAACACCTGCATTTGCCGTGGATTGTTTTCATTTCTGATCATCCATTTTTTTTTCTTCGCATAGAAGATCTTACTAACGCATGTGCAAATGACTAACCTGAATAATATCATGTCTTCTCCGGTAACAATTCTCTTCACCTATAATGGGAGAGGTCGTAGTGAGCGTAATATTACATTTGTGTATTACCACTTGGTTATTCGGATTAATTCGGGACAAATTTTGCTATCGTTGTTGTTCCGATATTGGTTTTTTATCAAGGGAGTTAATCTGTTAATGAAATTATAAGCTTGGATTGGTTTTTGTCATTACAATCTTTTTTCTATAAAATGATGTATTTTGTATTAAAATCGGTAGAAAAATGTAGATGTAAAGTACTAAAAATGTCCTATGTTTCCACAGAGAAATGCTAAAAATTATGACCATTTACAGGTAAATCTGCCGCCACACCGAAATTGTAAGAAATGTAAATGTTTCAAATCCTTGTTATATTAGTCCCAGATTTCAGAGGCAATTTTTGTCCAGAAATGAAAAACCTCCCAGGGTTACAGTACGATACAACACCAATTCTCAAATGGACATGTAGCTTGCAAGTAATATTTCCTGAACGCCAGACTAAAAGAATGTCAGACTTCAGGACCAATGGATGAGTGGTTTGTTGGACTAAAGACTGACAAACTAACAGATTGTTGGATTACAGGACAGCAACATTTTTAACGGGTGTCGGTATTTCGTGTATCCCGAGCCCGAGCCCGAGATGGTTTCCCCGCACTGGGAAACAAAAAATATAATAACTATCTTATTTTACGCTTTTTTCGACAATTTTTTGTTTCTTTTCAAGTGTTTTGATATTTTTTTTACATTCTAACGATAATTTGATTTACGACCTGTATTTTGTGACCATAAATAGACAAAAAACTATCGCAAACTCAGTATTTCGTGTATCCCGTCTCGGCAAGGGAAGTAACTCTTGTTTTAATTTACCTGGATAAAACCGGCAAAGTATCCACAGAAGACCACTTTCAAATATGAACATATTTTTTAGTTATCTTTTTGTACTTTATTTATTATCTTAAATATTTTACGAAAGGATATGGAAAAAATGAACATGAGATCATAACACATATGTTAACTCCAACTGCAATAATTTTAATGAGCTGTATGGCCATTTCGGAAATTAATTCCTCATCAGCAGCACTAGAACCCAAAAAAGGAAATCCATAATTTCAAAAACTGTTTAAAATGCATAAAACTAAACGAAATCCGAATAATCAGTAATATCAAATATAGCCAAGGACAAAACTACGATGGAGGGAGTTAATCCTTAGGTTTTAGAATTTTCATAAATTTAGATAATAGAAATTGAACAAAGTGTACACATGAGATATTATCTCATGTACAAGTACACCATATCTAAGAAAAATAAAGAGCATACATCTCTACCACAGGGAATTGTTTTACCAACTCCACACTGCAATAAAAGACAAACTGCTGTATTAAATATTTTACGAAAGGATATGGAGTAAATGAACATGAGATCATAACACATATGTTAACTTAAGTCTATTTTAGTTTTTTTTTCTTTTATTATTTTAGCTTAGTGTAGTTTGCTTGTTTGTTTTTCTTTTTACTTAGGTTTATTTCTATTTTCCTTATTTGTTTATTTTATTTATTTATTTATATACTTTTTGTGTAATATAACAACTAAATACCGAAGTAGCTTTCAATTTGAGCTGGATGGCCAAGCATATATTAGACAAAAAAACTCTTTAGATGCACCCAGTGCTAAAAAATGTAAAAAAAGGATGCCCCAAATAAACATCATAGTATAAAGTAGTGGTATTTTTTTTATTGGTTTTCATATCAAATTTGCCATTAGGCTCGCGTTTACCAAGAAATTGCCATCCTCACTCTTGCTGGGTGGGTCAAAAGTCTATGTAAGGCATTTGAATAAAATTGTGTGCACCAATTGAGTATATATGAGGATGTTTGCGTCATTTAAATAGATGAATAAATGTGACGTTTTTTTTTTTTTTGAAAATAGAAAATATTAACTATATTCGGATGGTGATACATATTCAATATTTTTTTTTTTAAATTTTCATGTAGTCATGTATTTTTTTTTCTTTTCAATAATATAGATGCCAAAAATAGAGCAGAAAAAGTCATAAATTAAGATGTTGAAAACTTTTATTTTATTGAAATCTTGTACTGAAAAGGTTCATCTATATTCTGCAAATTTGTTCTATGAACAAGAAGAGGTTCGTCCAATATAGCCGTAAGGGCAGAATTAGGTCAACCCCCTTTAGAAAAACACAATAGCCTATTTCCAAGACTTAATTCCAAAGACATAAACCCTCTCCTTAAAGAAGCTTTTAAGCTTACAAAATTACCCAAATCTGAAAATATATATTCCTGGTATACATATAACATATACTCAAGACATTTCTCCGGGAATTTAATAAATGAAATAGAAAGATTGTGAACATGCGACTCAAATACATCTAAATTAACAAAACAAATTTAAACCATTTCCAAAGAAGTCATCTCGACCTCCAAATAAATTAAAATTATACCACATGAGCTGGAAATTGCAATTCCCATAGAAATGGACTGTGTAAGTAAGTGTGGTCTGCCAAATATATTTGACGATATGACCGATTTTGATGTGTGTGGCAAATATTTTCACTTGCCTTGTGTCAATTTACAGGACGTTTCTTTGTATGACAATTATATATATATATTCATTCAAGTGTCATAGCTGTTCTGTATTGCCACAAAATTAGAAAGACAAATGACTGTATGTTTATTATCTCAATTATTTATCTAATGACATTTTTGTTGTGCTTGTATCTTCTTATTTATTAATTGTAACAAAAGCATCTTCAATAGCACTTAATGTCCTACCTTGAGCCCGTTTGATAAGGACCCACTCCTCAAATGTATGTGCTTGAAAAAAAAAACAATATAGAGAACAGCACAGGGCGTACATGGGCATACAATTGTGTTTGTTTTTTATGTTTGAGTACCCGATATCTTTTGCCCCACGATACAAGTAGCCTTGAAAGCAAAGTTATAAAAAAAAATATGAAAGGATATAGAGTGAATGTACATGTGACAAAAACGCACACGATACATAGAAAACTCTAGTTTATCAAGGACAGGGCTTTTATTCCTGTCTACACCTTGATGTCAAATGAGGGTCTTCAACAAGAGGTGAACAATATTCACCCCTCAAGCAAGATCAAGAAGGCCCATAGCGTGCACTTAAGCGGTATTCTTGACCAAAACGTTGAGCAACATCGATCGCAGCTAAAATATGTCATTGAAGTAACACATGTCGGGACCGGTCAATGAGAAAAAAAGTAAAACCGGAGAATGTCTGCCTACAAACATTTGTCATTATGTAGCCCGACGAATGTCTCTTTTTCTCATTGTTTCCAATATACAGACCCAATCACAAACTGAACAAAGTATTTCTCTACTGTTTCCGTCTTCCTTTCTATATATCCCACCATCATACTCTATTCGTGTATACCTGAATAGAAACTCGCCTAATTTGACATTGTCGGACTTTTCAATTAAAGGTTGACGGGTGTCACACATAGAACAGATCATGCTTACCCTGCCGGAGATACTCTGTATGCATTTTAGGTGTTTACACTTATTGCTTTCTTTTTGGTGGAGTTTGTATCATGTTGTCACTGGTTTCGTCAACGGCTTTTGTGAAATGTCCGTTGTGAAATACCAAAAATGGTGGAATTCTAAAAACATCTAGTTAGGCCCTAGTTAGGCACCTTATTTCTAATTTTTGACAAAAATTTGACCGACAAAAACCTGGAATATAGTTCAGGCGTTATTAAAGCATGTATTGAAGTCATTTTGACATGAAAGAAGATGTATTAGTTCTATTTTGACATTTTTATTCCAGACAACATAGAGCGAGTGGGCCAGAAAGCCATTACAAACAAATTAATGCATACTGATATTTTGCAATCTTTAATTCATAATCAGTAACGGTTTATGAACATAAAAAAATATTTAATAAGAAACTTATGACAACAAAACAAAATATGCCAACATAGACATGATGGAGTAAATGACAATGAGAGATGACTATCTGACACGGAACAAACAGCGGTAACAAAACAAGTGATGCTCTATAACGGTGCAAAATGACTGCAGAAAACTCTAACAATAACAAAACATCCCAACGAGTCAACAACACCAAGGACGTATATTTAGAAGGATAACTTATAAGCATCTCGTGATAATTTGGAAATATATCGCAAAGCGTGAGATTTTGTCACTTTGGGGCCCTCTCTTTAAAGCTTAAAACAACGGAAAGATAATAATGATGGTCACAAAAATTGTTCTACGAGTACAGTAGATGTTAAACTTTGGGAAAATATTAAATTTGTGAAATTCTATGTGTTACTTTTGAAGCCTTTAGTTCCAAATCATTGTGCATCTTTACCGATGAAAACCAGAAGTGGAAAAAATTCAACAAAAATGTTTTGATAACAAATTTCAATCATGTGTATTGAAGAAATTACTTGCTGTAATGAAACGAAATTTACTCTATGGATGTAAAAATCATCCAGCTTTTAGAAAAGTAAGATTTTATCAAAATCCATAACAACTTTTTAAGTAGATAGCTCAAAAGTGAATGCATACCAAACGCCTCGCTATAAATTTTAAATTACAACATGGATTGGATATGAGTTTCCTATCCTTCTAAATATACGTCCTTGACAACACCGACACAAGATTCCCAAAGATGAAAACCAGAATGCATATATGTATCCAAATTACAAACAAAAAAGTATGATTTTTTTTTTTGCTTTTTGTTTTTTGCTTTGTTTTTTTAGGGCCTACATCAACTAAACAATAACTTCTGTATTTAGTTCCTGTAGTTATATTATAAAAATGGAATTTTTAAAACTTAATGCATATGGAATCAAAGGAAACTTATATAAATGGTTCAAAAGTTATATTACGGACAGAAAACAGTGTGTTTTTGTAAATGAATTTAAGTCTCCATTACGTCCAATTTATGCAGGGGTACCGCAGGGTTCTGTTCTTGGCCCCTTGCTCTTCTTATTATATGTCAATGATATAGCAGATAGCCTTATAAGTTTAACAAGACTATTTGCTGATGATACGTCTCTTTCTTATACAAGCCAGAGTCCTCTCACAATAGAAGATGTCATGAACTGTGATTGAGAAAAAATATCAGTGTGGTCCAAGAAATGGCTTGTTAAATTTAATCCAAATAAAACAAAAGCGATAGTGCTCTCTAATGCAAATAATGAACCTAATATCGATATTATATTTGAAGACCAAATTGTGGAAACTGTTGTATCACACAAACACTTAGGTATTACGTTTACTGGTGACGCCAAATTTCATACCCATATAGAAAACATTATCAAATCGGCCTGTTCAAGATTAGGAGCTTTGAGGAAATTAAAATATTTATTGAGCCGAAATTATCTTGAACGTATATATTTTACATTTATTAGATCTATTTTAGAGTATGCTTGCGAGTTGTGGGATGGGTGCAGTCAACAAGATTCTGATAATTTAGAAAAAGTTCAGTTTGAAGCAGGTAGAATTGTTACTGGTTTGCCTGTATTCTCTAGTCGAGAATCAATTTATTTTGAAACGGGATGGGAAAAACTGTGCAGTCGACGAAAAGTGCGAAGACTTAATTTATTTTATTTGATTCACAACAACAGTGCTCCAGAATATCTTTGTGATCTATTGCCTCCACTAGTTGGTCAAATATCTGAATATAATTTAAGGAATAGCAATAATTATACGTTGCCTAATTGTAGATTAGATATTACGAAAAAATCATTCTTTCCCGCCACCACTGTAGATTGGAACCAACTTGACCCCGTAATAAGAAATTCTAGAAATATCAGTTTATTTAAAAGAAAAATAAAACCCCAAACAAATAAACCACCCAAATATTTCAGTTATGGTGAAAGGCACTTGAATATTATTCACACAAGACTAAGAAATATGTGTAGCTCCCTGAATGCAGACCTGTTCAGAGTTAATCTAAAACCAAATCCTTATTGTAATTGTGGACACCATTCAGAAGATTGTTTACATTATTTTCTGGAATGCCCTCTTTATATTGATATAAGAAGAAAATTATTGCGAGAACTTGACATATTTGATGTTAATATAGAATTACTATTAGCTGGTGACGAAAACCTTTCGTATGAAGAAAATATTAGAATTTTTTCAAGTGTACAAGATTTCATTAAAGGTACCAAACGTTTTAATCAATAATGAAAAAAGATGATAATTCGCATTCACTCCAGTCTTTTTAGTCTTTTTAGTCTCTATGGTCTTTATTGTGTTTTTCTTTTCAAATAGTTTCAGTAATTTTTCCTTATTTCTATTCCCTTTTCTTCTTTTTTCTTCAATTTGAAATATATTTCTAATCTTTTTTTACATTAATCAAAAATATAGTCTCTAATTTTGTTGTAAAATATTATTTGTTTATATAATCTGTGTCGCCATTGCATGCAATGTAATTTTGTGTTATTTATTGTAATAGGAGAGGACTTCTTTTAATGTTGTTATAACTTGTGTCCAATCCTTTTTGTAAACTAGTTTATTAGTTGCAAATAAAATATGTTTAGTTAAAAAATGGAATTAAAAATAATGTTGAAAAATAAAATAATGAAATAATGTATTGTTATAAAAACTCTGATTTTGGATTAAACATATGCTTTCTTTTCATAATTTTTTTCGAGGGGGCTATATGAATTCAAAGATAACTTTTGTACATTTAGTTCTTTTAGTTATATTTAAATTTCAATTCAAAAAAATACCATGAAAAATAAAATAGTGAAATAAATTATTCTAATATAAATTCAATTTTGGATTTATCATGTGCTGACTTTTCAATTCTTTTATTTTATTTATGATTTTATTTCAGATACCTTTAGAATTAAAATGAAATGAATACATTTCAGAATTAAAATAATGTAATGTATAATTCAGACATAAAATTTCAAAATTTCATTTTGGATATGCTTTACTTTTTGCTTTATCCAGGTAAATTTTAACAAGATTTACTTCCCTTTCCGAGACGGGATACACGAAATACGGAGTTTGCGATAGTTTTTTGTCTATTTATTGTCACAAAATACAGATCGTAAATCAAATTATCGTTAGAATGTAAATAAATATCAAAATACTTGAAAAGAAACGAACAATTGTTGAAAAAAGCGTAAAATAAGATAGTTATTATGTTTTTTGTTTCCCAGCTCGGGGAAAACCGTCTCGGGCTCGGTCTCGGGATACACGAAATACCGACACCCATTTTTAACATGCTAGTTCCTACTCTGATAATCTCACCTGTAAAACCAAAAAAGCAATTCTTTGGGTACCTCTTGAGGTATAAATGAAAACTTTTCATCTAATAATAAAGGCCACATGGGTGAATCAATGTTTAGGTCATCAAAGCTGTTGAACACAATGATATCCGTTAAATGAGTAAAGTAACTTTTTTGAACTAATTTTTTAATCTTCTCAGATTTGTGTTGTTCTTTTTCAGACGCAAATTTCGATCCTCTGTCAATCAATTCTAAAGGTGACACTTCTGGCTTATATAAGATTTCAAAATTTAATAATTCTAAGTGATTTCTTTCCCATAAACTCAGTTGATCTGGAATTTCGTTCGACTCTGATGGTGCTGAATTTGCAACACCGTTTTGATTAAAGTCACTATCGTTTGTTGACTGAAATTTGTCAGAAAAACTTTCAGTTTGATTAGGGACACTTCTGTCTGGGGATAATAATGTTAAAGTATCATTAAAATGACTTTTAAGTCGCTTTGCTTTGGGTGGTTTTGTGTCCGATTCTGCCATCTCTCGTAGAAGTATAAACAGTTCCGAATGACGGTATTTCGTATCTCTCTGCTAAGAAAATGGCGGTAAACAAAGATGTGCCTAATAGACGGGAAAATGATGAATTTTAGTACATTTTGTATATATGATTTTTTTATACTCAATTGTTATTAAACTTGAAACTGATTCTAAACGCTTATTCAAATTTCTTTATTTCAATGAAAAGTTGCTTTAATTTTTAAATTTTAAATTGATACAATTTTAATCGGAATGGATTTTGAGAACCCCTTAGCCTGATCGAACCTGTCCCAACCTCGCGGTAGGGCCAGGTGGATGAGAAAAGTTAATCGTCTCTGATTGGTCTATGAAAATGAGGAATTATGGGAACGATTGACGCGGAATGCTTTTTGTTAATAAATAACACAAACTGTTTTCATAAAATGCATCAAAGTTCATTATATTCATCCTTTCGTAAAATATTTAATACAGGAGTTTGTCTTTTATTGCAGTGTGATGTTGGTAAAACAATTCCCCGTGGTAGAGATGTATGCTCTTTATTTTTCTTAGATATGGTGTACTTGTACATGAGATAATATCTCATGTCATTACTAACAATTAGTTCGGATTCAGGGAGATAATCCAAATTCAATATTTGGCAAAAGAATCAAGAAAGATAACTACTGATGATATATGCCTGCGCTGTTGGAAGTTGTTAACTGATAAGATAACACAACTATTTTGTAAACAAACATACCCGAGATTAATATTGATTTTTAATTAAATGTTATGACCCTATTATAATACAATGTAGCTGATAAAAATTCGGATATAGTATTCCCCCATTTATTTTGAAAATGTGTTTTAATGAAAGAAATGGAAAACAATAAAACCGACATCAATTTTTGTTCCAGAAATAAGGCAGGGAGTTTGGAACCAATCTAGAGATTTAAAAAAAATTAAAACCTGGATATTCAATATATTTAAAATTACTTGTATTTATAAAATAAAATTTAAAAAAACTGAGAGTTTGACCATGAGGCACATCCCGCTCCGTACCATTACCATCTCTCGTGGAATATTGGTAAAACAAGAACAACAAAAAAAGGAATGTAAAGTATATTTCATGACGTTTGTGTATACATGTATAACATTCTAGGAAAACGAATAAACTATGCACTTTCGATCCACGAAGCATCTTAGATATTTGTTTTCTTAGCATTGTAAGAAGAAATGCCCGATTTTTATGTCCACTGAGCCATGTTTCAGCTATCAGGATGATAACAAGTTAATCAGTTCATAAAATTATACGTAAAAGAAGAAATTTATAAAGTTGACAGGGACAACCAGGGGAACGAGTTTTGATAGCCACTGGAAAAGGGAAGAATTAGGTAGGGCATGACATTTAGCCTTCTATACGACCCAAAGTGAATCTGCTGTCCTAATAACAATATAGAAGGGGTCTTTATACTGCATGGAGCGTATAATTACCTGACTACTCCGCATAGACAGGCGGCATTCCCCATCCACTACCTGGGGGACGCTCCCCGGCAGCTCTGTAGCCGTAGCCCCTGAAAACCGATTCGTAGTAATTTTAACGGATAATACAAGCCGTGACAATGATAACAATTATAAAATTGTAATAAGGGAAAAGTGGAAGGTTTACTTTTGTCTGGTTGACTGATTATGTATAGGACCGGATTGTAAGAAAACATATACATCCCAGATTCACGAATCGAAAACAAAAAGGCATACATAAACTTTGCAGAAGGAAATAACCAGATATGTAATAATTTCAATTTTTGGACAACCAATTTATACCGACAGATGTTATAAGATAATTTATTATAACTAATGGGTTCGGACAATTTATTATTACCCCTCGATGATTTCAAACCAAATAGCCTTTTTTTTATTGAATCTGTTGTATTGTATTTAATTTATCGGAGGAAAAAAACACGCGAAATTTATTTTCTTTCAAAGAAATTTTAAAATTTGAATAAATTATTGTCGGATTAGCAAGATATTTGATTTTTATTCATTTCTAATCAATCAATTGATTTTATTTCTTGATTATTTTTTACATACATTGTACGACAGCAGTATGTTGCATCATTTACTTGGTATAAGCTTAACAGGGAAGCAATCATAAACTTAAGGTTTTTCTTGACTTTCCCCATTTACTGCATGCGTTTATTAAAGCCTTGTGAGTAAAATATATTAAAAATTGGCAAGGGAAATTGACCACGTAAAAGAAATGAATGTTGACATTTTCCCCTATATCCTTCTTTGGATTTACTTTTGTATTTGATTTCAATACATATTCCTTGGGTTTTGAAAAAAAAGAGATCATATTTTTTTTCGTGCTGGCAGATAGCAGAAAGATGTGTTTACAGTGTTTGTAAGTCGCTATGTGAGTACATGCCATGTTACTATCTTGCTCAGTTGACTGAAATCTCTTATTTAACGTCACCTTAGATTGATATATGTGGGTATATCACCAACCAAACCCCATAACCACACCTCAGTTTGAAAGGATCAATATTATCATAAATGACTTGAATAGAAATATAGTCGGGTTCTTCGAATTTGCGATGCATTTTATAGGGTTAACTAACTATTTATTTATTTATCTAGAATGGACTCTGAAAATCTATTTGGTTTTTTGTGTTATCTCTTCGACAGGACATAACATAGCAGGGGGCTTTGTTTGTTATCGGATATGTAAATATCCTTAATTATTCAAACATGGTGTTATCAAATATACATGAACATGTACAGCGTTTGCAGGAAAGCTTTTATTCCCCCTTTTCACGAAACCATAAAAATCCATTGATATTAGGTACCAAATATATTTGCACACATTCAGCAACTTCAAAATAATGCTACTATAAGCTACTTATGCTGTATGTATTTATAATACACTTCAACATAAAAGCTTTTACATTACGTTTCTTTTTGTTTTCTTAAGTTTTCTTTTTATCAAATTGGAGATTTCAAATCCAATACTATTGGAAAAGCTTGCCGTAGTCAGAGACATTTAATTATATGTCTCTGCCGTAGTGAATAGTATGAATTGTTCTATAACATAGTTTTCTTTAGTATGGCATTTGCGTGTCATTTAGAGTTTAACGTATACCAGTGTCAAAATCTATTCTTCATTAAAAACCTTTTAACAAACGAATCGGGGAAGAAATCGGGTAAGAATATGTGAATCCGCTGAGATGAATTGGCGAAAACAAAAGGTGCGGCGGTTCCGGGGGTAAGGAGACCATTTTCTGGATTTTATCTATTTTGAATTTTTATTTTATTTCATCTTTTTTTTTTATTTATGTTATCATTCATTTATTTTCTTTTTTTGGCAAAAACGTAATGGTCAAAAATTGAAATGCTAATTTGTTAAAACAGTATTTTCAATTTGTTTTTGACATGATTACAATTATTTTCACCATTATTTTGCATTTTCACAGATCCCAGCCGGTGGTTTA
>MJUU01048424.1:0-10917 GCA_002080025.1 Modiolus philippinarum | reverse complement strand
AATGTTACTGAATGTTTTGGTAAGTCAAACCATAGATTTACAACAGATTTATAAATCTATGGTCAAACAGCAAACAATTAACTTTATGTTGTTATCAGTGATACCCTTTTACACAAATAATGAAATTACTTTATTTTTTCAAATATTGTCGATTTTTGCACTAAAATGGAAGCAAGAATAATGCATTTGTTAATTTCGAAATTTATATAGCAAAAAACCTTGTTCAATCAGCTATCCAATGGTAGGATATTCGAATATATGCAAAAATGTTAAGTATTTTTAAAAATATTTTAAAAATTACTCCCCATTCCAATTTTGCAATATTTTATAAAGATTGTTAAAGATTGATAGGACTGAAAAGAAAATAAATATGGAAGCAAGAATTCATAACCAAATATTAATATAAAATATATCATTAAAAAGAGGAAGAATAGAGGAATTTAAATATAGGATATTCCAATCGATTATTTGATTAGAAAAGGGTTAAATTGTCTTCTAAACTTATATTTACGTGCAAAGTCTTTATCTTTATTTTACCCGATAGTGATAGAAAATCCGCGCATGCGCAGCGAGACCGAACTAATTGTTGATAATGGTACACTTTGCTATAGACCCTTTCACGATAACTGCGTTCCTGTGATTTTGTGAGTGGGTTAACAACAATTCCCGCTAAAATGACGTCGGAGAACAATCAAACAAGACGTCACGTATATTGTGACGTTGCTTTTTACCCACTCAAAGCCTTATGAGCGCATGTGTCAACTTCAGGACCGCAGTTATCGTGAAAGGGTCTATTATCTAAATTTCTGTAAATTCTAAAACCGAAGGATTAACTCCCTCCATCGTAGTTTTGTCCTTAGCTATATTTGATATTACTGGTTATTCGGATTTCGTTTGGTTTTATGCATGTTATATATTTTTTTGAAATTATGGATTTCCTTTGTTTGGGTTCTAGTGCTGCTGATGAGGAATAAATTTCCGAAATGGCCATACAGCTCATTTAAATTAATGCAGTTGGAGTTAACATATGTATTATGATCTCATGTTCATTTACTCCATATCCTTTCGTAAAATAATTAAAACAACTAAATTTTTCTTTTATCATAACGTTTCGATGGTTTAGTTTTCTGTTTATCAATCGTTCAACAGACTACACATGCGCAAACGGAAGTATTGATTCAGGGCAGATTAGCCCTGAATAATTTGTAATCCACCTGGCCCTTGCGCGATAGTCAGCATGAGTCAGGATCCCAGGCTAGAGAACCCCTCAGTTTCGGTCATACTAAAAAAGTTTGTTTTTTCTGTACTTACTAAAATTGTATGTTCCCAAATTTAATCAAAGTACTGTTTAGTCGGATTTAGGCTTTAATTGCGTAAAAGATAATCGTAAAATTGTTTATTGTGCAACAAAATACTATATATATGGGAAATGTTGAAGGTTTTGAAGATGAAGAACAACAAATGCGTTGTTTCATTTGGTTAATTTAACCATGTATCTGTAGGAATTTTGTGTCATGTACATTTACTCGTTGACAACATCTCTTGTTTTTGCATTTATGACAGAGTTTGTATCTCCGAAGTGTGGAGTTCTTATAAATATTTCCATTGATTGAGGTGCATGCGCTCTACTTTTCTTCGGTTAAAATTTTCAAAATTTTACATTTTGGCTTTCATATTTTCTTAAAAAATCATACTATTTTTCACCATCTGTAGTTATTATGCCCACATCTCCCCAATTTATTTGCCAAGTTATCTTGCAACCAACTCGATGAATATCCTGTAGTCGTTTGTATTTCGAATTGTCTTTTGGTCCTTCTGTCGAGCAATGGATGACAGTGTTTATTAGGGTACTTTGTCCGATATGTTTATGGCTGTTGACGATCCCGCGTCCATTGACGTAGACAACCATGGACGTAGCGTTGTTCGGATTCTGCTCAAACCGATGAAACTAGTACAGGTGTATTTGCTCATTGTTGAAAGCCTCATACATTTTGTATATTTTTGCGTCTAGTAAATGGGTATGAAAAACGCGTATCTTTTGGTAGTGGTTTAGTTACTATGCTAGTTGATTGCAAGGCTATATTCGTTGAAAGCTGTCCAATGTTTAGTGTCGGTTAAACTGGTTGATGATAATACGGGGAATATAAAAGGTTTCTTAATTAAACTGCAAAATGTTAGTTCCAAAGAACTGACGGATGTTCTGTTTTAGCTGATACAAGTAAGCGATGACAATGTGATATATGAAATACTTATTTGAACATTTGAATAAAATTAATACCCAAGTTGCATAAAAAAGCAAATTTCGTTATGCTGTATACGTGTTTCATATGATGCCTTTATGGTCTCAAACTATACAATGTAAAAGAGAAATTCTGTAATACATTGGTTTAGACAGCATACGTGGACATATTTAGTTGACAAATTCCTATCTAGCGATTCCATAAAAATGTGTTGGTATGTTATCAGTGAAAATGGATAAAAGAAGTACGGCACATGAAAATGCCGTATCTTGACCATATTAGGATTCCGAAGTAATAAGGGAACATCTTGCATAACTGTCGAAATTTGGCAAAAAACATAATTTCCTTTACTTCGAAAAGGGGGATTCAAATGAGATCCAGAGAAAGGAGAGGTTCCAGTCTAATTTTTGCCATTTTTTTAACTGTATACTAAATTCTGCACGAAATTAATTTTTCTAAATCGAGAAAAGGGGAGGTTTCCTCTCTTAATACGCCAATAAAGACCTGAATAATTGTTCTTCCTTTGCCTCTTAGAGGCAGGCAAATATATTGCCAATTTCATATTTTTTTTCAGTATCGATACAAGAGCCATATAAGTTAAAATTTTGAATCAGTTCGGAATCAAATTAGCACTGCGTGCAAACTACACTTACTGTTCCTCGGTTTATTATTTTACTAAACTAGAAAGAATTTTAGTTCCTCGGTTTATTATTTTTATTTATTTTTTTGCATCGTTTAAATTCAGAAACATTACAATATTCAGGTCACAGGTTATTGATTATTATTTTTACAAATTCGGTAATATGTGAAGTTATTTATAACTAACTTGTCACGTGACACTCGGTTGACTGTTAAAATATTCCCTCCGCAATTCTATTTTGATTTAGGCTTACACCTTACATTTATATGTCATATTTCTTATGCTGTTTACAATAATGTTAAAGAAGAAATTCGCAATGAATTTGGCCGCAAAAAGTTGATTTTTGATCTCGAAGTGAATATTCATACCCGGGATTGATTTACGTACCGTAAATCCTCCTAAAAAGGAACATATTTCGATATATCTAACAAAATAAGAATTACATTTTAGAAAAATGATGATAACCATAATAGACCACTTTCATGTTTATTTCTTATCCCGACTTTGGCTCCGTTTTTATAACGTTTTTCACAAAGGGAAGTAACCTACTGACCCGACAGTCAGGTTTACGGTTCCATTGTAATAAGGGACAGCAGTAGATTTTGAATACATGGGTATCTATCACTGGACTAGGGGTAATATTTCGATTGTCTTTAAATAAATTTTTTCAAGCTATTCCGGTACTTACCACAGTGAAAATCGTAACCGTTGCCAGAGAAAATATTTACTGACCGTCCTTTCCCTAATGAGACCGAAAACCAGAATGACGGGTGTTAGCGAGTGACGTCCCTTTGAAAAACATGCTAAATTAGCAGTCATCCCGTAAATATGAAATTCGTCTATTGTTTACGATGACGAGTGCGGTCAGACTACATATTTGTCGGATAATTTGTATCAACTGCTTCGGGGGGAAGCCAAACAATTAACGGACGGGGAAGTCCAGCCGTTTCAAGGACAGTTATTTTTAAATAACCCCGCGGACAATCAGTCGTGCGTGAGTGGTCATTAAATGGATATTGATCGCACAGAAATTTACCTATACATGTATTAGAAATATTTTGACTTTCTTATATGGGAGTTTGTTTATTTGATGTGTTGCGTGTTTTGTGATTTACGCCAGCATGTAGTTCCTGTTTTTGAAATTATATATGCCATGGATATATTTCATAGGGTACGCTGAAAAAAGACGAAGCTCTGCATATTGGCACAAGAGGATGTTCGTGTATATTATGCTGAAGTGAAATATCCAGGTAAATCCTGCAATTTGATTGGTTACCTTGACAGAGGATATGAAACCGTATCCCCATGGTAGCAAAATCACAATTTTTAAACGTTCTTAAAAGAAAAAATAGCACTTCTATCAGAATATAATAGTTATCCGGGCTTCACAGGGGATACAGATTCATATCCCCTGTCTGTGTGTAACAGTGGATTCATTCCGGCAGTGTATTCCTTCCTTTTGGATGAAAATACCGGTACACTAGGGTAGAATATCCACAACATCTAATTGACCAATCACAATGGAGTACTGACCATGACGGAATAAACATCAAGGTAGAAATACAATAGGTTGTTTATATACCCGGAAATTCTGCACGCCGGAAAGAAAGTACGCTTACATGTGCCTTATATCCCTTCGCCTAACGGCTCAGGGGATATAAAACACAGACAGGGAATATGAACCCGTATCCCCTGTGAAGATTCCCGAATAACATATAAAATTTCAAGCTTACCAGACATTGACCCATACCAGCACGAGGAAATTAATTGTATTTGGCATATTGAATATAAAAAGTAAAAATGATCCGAGTCTCCAGACCTTTCTGTTATTGAGTACATGCATATAACTTTTATCTATGTGTCGGACAGTATACAACCTATTACATTGGTCAATGAAATTCAATGATATTAAATGTAAGTACATTTACAGGAGACACTGATTTTATCTTTATTATAGGTTTAGTTTTCTATGAAATTCAACAGAAATATATATCTTGATAAGTTTAGGTATTTGTCGCGATAAAATTTCCCGGACCTTGAAAAGAGATGGAAATCTAAATCCAAGATTTGTTTTTGTTTTTGTTTTGTTTGTTTGCAAATATCCCGACGTTCATGATAATCTGTTCTATATGTACACCGAATGCCTCTATATCCGGGCATCAAGCTGGGATTTTCTTTTCCTTCATATTTTTTTCAGAACCTTCCTCCGACAAAATAACTTAGAACACACATTGTTTTTATAAACAATTCGTTTTGTCGCTTATTTGGCTAATTCGTAGTGTGTGTGTACAAAGCACTGCACAAACTGACATGATCTTCTAGGCCCCTGACTAAATGTCAAATGAGAATAGAATAGTTCATGTCCGTCGCTGGCTTAAGTGGACCAGTTTACGTATGCCTAGCCAGATTTCAGATTTTCAGAATTTTTTTGCTATGCTCTGGGTAAAAAAGGAAAAAATGGGTACAAATACAAAAATCTCCAACAAATCAATTATTTCTTAATTTGCGTTCACAAAAACTGTACATGATTAAGTTTTTTTCAAGTAATGACGTTATTAATCGGTAATCATAAGTTCATCGCAGTTTTCGATTTGCTATATTATTGTTCGAAATCTACAATCATATATCATGCATATATTATCACTAAGTTTAATGCTAAGTATTTTGAGTTCCGTATTTTTTCATTAAATAATCCGTCCTGTGCCATGCAAAATGAAGGATTATTGAAATACCGGATAATGTAATTATAAAGGTCAAAGTTTACTGAAACATCCTTGTTTGTCTTAATTGATGGCAGATATGTAAGGTATGGTATTCATTAATTCTTAATAATGCTTAGTTGTTTTTAGCTTAAAATAATAATGTGCAGTGAAACTTATTTTACAGTTTAGATACAACTTAAACTGATCGAAATTCATATTGTATGGAGTTATGTCCCTTGAAACTACGATAAATCTGTACACACATCATGAAATTTGCATAAAGGAAACTGAAAATGTAGACACGTGTAATTTGCATTAAAGGAAAAAAACGGTATATATATATATATTGCATGTAATTTGCAATAAAAGAAGAAAAAGGAACTGAATACAGTACATATGTAATTTACATTGAAGGGGGAAACAGAACTGTATACATGTTATTTGCAATGACGGAAATAAAACTGGATACACACATATAATTTGCAATCAAAGCTCCGATGGAGCTGAATCTCGAAGCCCTGAAAATCTACACGTGGCAAAACTTCGTAGTCATCCAAAGAACTGCTGTATACGTCTGCATGTATTACGTTATTCCGTAATATGTGAAAATAATCGGATTGTGTGATTTCGTAAGTCGATTTCATTGCTATAAATATATGCAATACACCGTCAAAGGTAAACACATGTTATTTTCATCTTTGACAAATTACTGTGCGACAGGTTCGTTGATCCGAAACGCTATATAAAAAAACGAGTAATTTGATATATATATAAACATGCATATTGTTTTCAATTTATTATAACAACACCGTATTCAACTCAAGAAAATGAAGAAATATAACTTAAAAACACAATGTATACAATTTTGAAAGAACTTGCGCACTATATTTTATCGGAAGCACAAAGATCATCTTTTAGAGCTGTTAATAGGCTTGAAGCCTCATGTGATTTTTTTCTTGTCATTTTAACATCTCTCCAGCCATTTCATGGCTTCGAGACAAAAAAGGAAATAAACTGTATACACATTCAACAATTAATATTAACGATTCATCTGGAGTACAAGATTTGCATTTATTCTTTTATCTCTTGGTATATTTTGATAATTTCTAGTTTTGATACATAAATTATGGCACCGTTACTTAAAATGGAAAAGAAAGAAACATCATCGACTCCATCTCGAGTTATGATTTTTCAATGTGTGTTAACAGCCCATTCAACGGCAATACAAGTGAAAGAGCATGATGAAAGTTTGGTCAATTCATAACCGTTTTCCGTGATTAAATGGAAGAAATACACTTTTATTATAATAAATCAGTTTGTTTGTATATTCCAGATGGTTCGACTGAAGTCTGTTGTAGCACCGTTTATACTACTGGTATGCCTGTCTAAGGCCCATGCACTGTCACCAGGCTGTAAAAGTGACCCGTATCTACATTTTAGGCCTCTAATTAGATGTGACAACCAAGGGCTGACAGAATTTCCAGATGATATTCCAGGAGATACTCGGTATTTGTAAGTATCATATTTCCAATGAGGCCAGACATATTTAATTTAAAAAAAAAAGGTTTTTAAGAACAAACCCGTTTTTATGAGTGCTTTAGTTTTTTAGTATTGTCTTGTATATCATACTGTTGAATTTAAGTCCTTGTGTTTGTCTTAATACTAAATAGATTAACAACTTTCCAAATTTTTACCTTGGTACCGTTTGAGGATTAGAGCAGTAACACGAACCATGGATTTTTAATTTGTTTTGTCTACGGGCTAGAAAATGAAATTAGCCGATCAGCAACCGAACACAAAACAGTTCTTTCAAAACCATAAATGTCTCACAGTCTTAGTGACCTGTGCTGTATGCAGGACAGGACATGCTTACCCTGATGTCAATCTGTTTTTTTAGAGTTCACACTGTTAGTGCTTTAGTTTTTAGTGTTGTGTTTGTGTGTTTTGTGGGTGTGTGGTGTCTTTGGTCTTCCATGTTATGGTGTTCTGGCATTTGCCTTGTTTCTGTGCTTTGATTTATGTAATTTTATGTTTTGTACCGTCGGTATTGTACTTCCGTTGTTTTATTAAGGCTAAGGTTTAACTATTGGTGTGTGGTGTCTTTGGTCTTCCATGTTATGGTGTCCTGGCTTTTGCCTTGTTTCTGTGCTTTGATTTATGTAATTTTATGTTTTGTTCCTTCGGTATTGTACTTCCGTTGTTTTATTAAAGCTAAGGTTTAACTGTGTTCCCCACTGACAGGCATCATGGCTAGGATATGGACCTGCCAAACAAAATATTAAAAGTGGTCCACTTTAGGAGCAGGGCTATTTTGATGACGTTTGATTCTAATTGCTGTCAACTAAATTCTCTGATCGTGTTTCTGAATTGTTCAATGTTAGATTGTTTCCACGCTGGCTCCCACGTCTATGTTTGTCTCTATCGATCTGTTTTGGGCACCATTTGGAAGGGGATTAACTTAATGCCATTACTCTTACTAATGAAAGATATTGCAATATTTTACCTTTAGGGTATTGTTAAGCTGTGTTCTCTGCTTTCAGTAGCAATAAACATATGTGAGTTATTGCCTTTTGTTTGTAAATAGCTTAAAAATTATCTGTAAGTTTCAGTAGTTAACCTGGCAGTAAGCAAAGAACTAGTTTGTTATTGCTTAAGATATACCCTTGGTCATAAATATGGAATATTTGTATTTTCTGAGCCAAAATTTGAACTTTGGAAGCATTATGCACAAAAGTGTGTGGATGAAAGTATAATATTTTGCATTATCGATTGTATTCTAACTCTGAAGTACGAAAGTCTTTGATTCTACGATTCTGTCAAACCACTCCTTCAACCCGTTCTGAAACTCACTTTTTGGTGAAAATAGGACGTTTTTGATTCAAAAATTGGATGTACAAATATTTCCCGAAAATGCAATTTCGATGCCCATCATGTACTAGAACAATTTAGAGATAATTCCAGCGATTTTTAGAGGATAATTTGAATTTTTGAAAACAAACAGCCCTTCAATATCTAAGACATTCTTAACAAAAAATATTCCATATTTATGACCAATGGTATATGTTGTTAAATGGAGTAAATATACAAGAGGCAAAATCTCTACAAATTCATGATATCATAAGGTTTAACAAATGGAACATCGCTTTTGTTGTTCTTCATCTTCCATCAATATCGTTTCCATGCAATGACAGTAACAGTGCAATTTATTTAATATTTTTCAGGTTTGTTAAAAACAATAGTATAACAACATTAGATGGAGTTGATTTTACTGGATTTCCCAATCTGACAGGATTGTAAGTTTTATATCGTTAGTTTGACGGGGCGTATGTCCTTAGGGCTATATTGTCATATCCCAGCAGCATCGGCGTCGTCAGCGGCATCAGCAAAAACTTTGTCCTTGCTTCCGGAATTGACCCTTAAGAACTAAGATGTTTACTTGAGTATGATGAAAGCTTCTTGGAGGTGCCATATTTGTAGACATTTTGACCTTGACCTTGTATTGAGTACAATTTAAAAAAAAAAACAAACTTTAACTTTCCTGCTAGAAGGTGGTCATTAAGTGCTAGGGTTTCATATTAGAAATATGACTTTCTTATGATGAGGGCTTTCTAGAGGTACCATAGTTGTAGCGACTTACCTTTCTTCTAGAAGCTTTGTTGTTTATATTTGGTATGCGACTTGTATATGATGAGAGCTCTCTGGGTACCTTATGACCTTGACCTTGCCTCGAGTGCAACTTTTTAAAAACTTTAACCCTGCTTCTAGAAGGTATTCATTAAGTGCTAGGGTATTCATATCATATCTGATATTTCTTGCAATGAGTTTTTTTTTTGAGGTACCATATTTGTATAGATTTTGATATGACTTGACCTGAGGGCAAATCCTAAAAAGCTTACAACCTTGCCTCTAGAAAGCAGTCATTTAGTGCTAGGGTGTTCATATTTCTTGCATATGATGAGAGCTCATGTAGGCACTATATTTGTAGACATTTTGACCTTGACTTTGCCCTGAGCGCAATTTTAAAAAATAAAAAAATTTTAATGGAAGCTGGTAAGTAGGTGCTAGGTGTTTAAATTTGGTATGTGAATCCTAGGGTACCATATTTGTTTATATTTTGACCTTTGTCGTACCCATGTTTTAACTTTAACTTTGCATCAAGAACGTGGTCATTAAGTGACAGGGTGTTCATATTTGATACGTGAATTTCTTATGATGAGAAGTTTCTAGAGGTACCATATCTGTAGGCATTTTGACCTTAACCTTGCCTGGAGGACAATTTTGCAAAAAAAGCCTATCCCAAATAACTAAATACCGAAGTAACTGTGAATTTAGTTTCTGCATATGCGCATTTCGACAACTCATATCTTTTAGTGCAGATAAATTTGGATTTGTTTTGTATTGAAATCGCTCTATGCACAGATGACTTTTGACATTTGCTATTTTGTACGCTATAGGCAACTACACAATCAGGGCACTGAGGCGTTTTTTTTTTCAAATTAAAGCATTTTTTTTCTACTTACTTACAATTACATTTTAATGTAAACTTCAGTTTATTTGAAATGTCAAGCGGGGTTAATCCGGATTTTTTTAAGGACAAGGGTTTGTTTTTTTTAAGAAATGCAGTGGGAAGAGACTGTTAGACGTTTTTAGTTTTTAGCTAGATACCTTTTCATTCATAAAGCAAAGTTTTTACAAGGACTTAAAAAACAATTAGCCCAGTCTCTTAAGGATGTTAGCTGGTCAATTTTAAAATAACAAGGATTTCAATTCAATGTGACTTTTTGTTAGAAAATCGACAGAAGGAATTCCGAAACCCATGCAGGAGTTATTGCTTTTAATTCACCAAAATTTTACAGTTTTTTTTATGTTTTTTTGTCATTTCTTAACAAAACTTTAAACGATAATATTAATGTCAGGTGTAAATTGATAAAATGTTTACCATTAGCAAGATATAACCTACCCTTCAATTTTGAAAGAAATTCAAAACCAACATAAGCCCTTTATTTATCCAAATTTTA
The DNA here is from genome assembly GCA_002080025.1 of Modiolus philippinarum. NCBI lineage: Eukaryota > Metazoa > Mollusca > Bivalvia > Mytilida > Modiolidae > Modiolus > Modiolus philippinarum. The sequence continues at coordinate 317 of MJUU01048424.1, read as the reverse complement.
CTAATTTTACGTATTTCGTCATTTATTTCCAAAACTATAAAATATGGAGGTCAACTTTACATTGATAAAACATTTGCTGTGTCAAAACCTATCTAGTCTGCAATTTTGAGATATATGCAAAGAGTCATACAGATATTCCCCTTTGTTCACCAAAATTTTGCAGCCAAGTCAAATGGATAAAACTTGACCACAATAATCCGTGGGTGCCCCATTTTAAAAGTTTACCCAAGAGGCTGATGGTGTCCAGGTGAGCGATACAGGCCCAGGTTAGCCTATGGTTTAATTTACCATATTGTTTCTTGGCCTTGATTTGTGTA
>MJUU01048422.1:0-54202 GCA_002080025.1 Modiolus philippinarum | reverse complement strand
CATATGCAGAAAATAAATTAACAGTAACTTCGGTATTTTGATATTAATTACCACTGGGTCGATGCCTCTGCTGGTGGACTGTTAGTCCCCGAGGGTATTCACCAACCCAGTAGTCAGTATTTCGGTGCTGACCCGAAAATCGATTTTATTTAAATTTGCAACATCTAAATTTTACCAAATTTTGTTTAAAACTAAGGAGTATCTCCCTCATGCAAAGCTCTGTTCTTAGCTGAATTTTGGCTTTTCTATTTAGACACTTTTGGTTATTTGTTCTCCATCAGATTTTACACGTTTTGGTTAATGGACTTCCAAATGTTTTGGTTTTATCTGCACTGATGAGACATAAGTTGTCGAAATGCGCATATGCAGAAAATAAATTAACAGTAACTTCGGTATTTTGATATTTAGGATTATTTTTTAAAATCATGCCAGAGTTGCTCTATATTCAAAAATACATTTGGACGATATGATATGATATACAATTAATGTCTTTAATTTTAGGAATATTTAAACAGACGAAAATAACAAAAGTAATGAAATCAGACATTAATGACTTGCTTGAATAGCTTTCTGTCAAAACTAAGCTATTCTGTAAAATCAAACATGATAATATGCAGTTGGAAATAACACGAAGAGAATAAATACATGCTAAAAAAAAAGAAAACAATGTACAATAAAGAATACTTGTAACATCTTTACCAGTTGTTTGAATTTAAATAAAGAGCATGTTTGTTCTACGTTAAATGTGTTATGGTTATTAAACGCCATTACATGCTTAATTAAGCTAATTTGATTTATTATTTATGGATTTCTAATAACACCCTATGCAACAAATTTTCAAACATGTATACAGAAATGTTAATGAAAAAGGCTTTAAATTGCTTAAAATCGACACAAACCATAATGTTTACGTATGTCAAAAATCCAGTTGACGTTATTGCGTAATTCAAAAAATAAAATCCTCGATCATTAAAACATTAACAAATTTTTGCTGTGGTAACGTCTAATTTCGTAGGTTGACGCCATGTTCTTTTTGTTGTTGCTCATTAACACACTTTTGGAAGGAAAACTAGTTTTGAAAGTTAAAATACTTGAAATTAAAGCAATATGAGCTGTATTTTCTTCATTTTTTTCAGAAGCTCTATATTTTTTTATCTTAAAAAAAACAATTTTTTGGAAGCTCTTAAAACGCATTATATCAAAGAAAATAGAAAAAAAAGAAGGGAAACAGGAAATGTGTCAAAGAGACAACGACCCAAAGGGGAGTCATAACTCAAAGCCACCATAAGATCTCCAATGAACGGCGAGGAAACCCCACACCCAACAGCAGGTCGGAGTCGGCCCCTAAATCAAGAGCAATCAAGTTCAGCGAAATAAACATATCCTGGACTCCTATAGACATAAAGTAAACTAATTAGAAAACAGACAAGACAAACAAAGGCTTTATAAATTTCCCGACTTCGGACAGGCGCAAACCTGCTGCGGCGGGATTAACTAGTTTTATTGGGCCCAAACCTTCCCCCTATAGACAATGTGATAAATCAAAATACAATCGTAAAAACAGTAAAATTCAGTTGGCAACAGGACTGAGTCAATTGTGAAAAATGAAACTGAAAGAACTATATATACGGACACAAACATGAAATTACAAGAGACTACTAGCAGTTAACTGACATGCCAGCTTCAGACCCATTACCAAGTCCTGCCAAGAATACTTCATAATTTGGACTATTTAATCAATTTTGAACACGATCATGGAAGCCGATCAATGTTTGACAGTAAAACCGGACCTGCCCGTGATACTATATATACATGTAGTCAACATAAACAACTGTACCACCATTCGGCAACCTTTAGCTGGGTGATATATGTCTACACTTGACATTTGTAATACGGTTTTTCGGACTATTTTGCTCCAAGTGGATAGTTTAAATAAATAAAAAAATGCGAAAATATTTACACCAGATTACTACTCTTTTCATTTTCCTTGTGACAGTTTATCATATATCCCGACTTGGTTCTGATCTTAAAGGAGCCAGTCTATAATGAAACCTTAGGTAATAAAAACGAGGTTAAATCAGCCGACGTCGTGACCAGTGCAATGTACACGTGGAGATATTTTTTAATCAATCATTTAGATTTCAAACAACTGAAGCCCTCCCGTGTAAAAAATTGATTAGAATTGTATGGGTTGCATTTTATTTTATTACGGTCTTTACGGTCTATCACTTATAAAAATTAGATAAATTCATCCTCCGTTATCCTAATAAAAATTACTTTTGCAAAAAAATCGCATGGCTATATATTGGCCTATGCATGTAAAACACTTATATCACTATCATAAAACAATGTAAATGAACATCTTACAGAAATATAAGAATTTGATTAAATTTATATCTACCAATTGTTCCTTTCACTCACTGCACAGTAGAATTAACATTATCCCATTCTACTTTCTGTTCGGATGACATTTTCGACATCCACGGGTCTTTATCCTAGGTTCACAGATTCCAAATCCTGGAAGCTGCAATTTGATTGGTTGTTTTAGAAGGTAATAACAACAGAAATTAGAATGGAATGTTATTTGATCTACCATGCAATTAGTGTAAGGAACAATTGGTAGATCTAATTTTAATTAGATTGGAAAATTAAATGCTTCAAGTTTCCACATATTCCTAGAAATTTGTTGTACAAGTCTTGTAACAAGCGTAAAGTTAAAACGAAAGATAACAGAAAATATCTACAATGTTCTAAAATCTCAATTATAAGCCACAATCGACTAGGTAACTGCACTAGAAAAGTAAAAGTAAGGTTAGTGGGACAGGGCATTCTTATCCTTGCAGAGCAACTGATGTCACTCAATGTTTTCATGAGAGTTCACACTATGAGTGCCTTGGTTCTGAATGTCGTCTTTTTATTTCCATGCCTTGTGGCTGTTTCATGTCCTTGTTATGTGTATGTATTTCTATGTTGTCGTTTTTGCTATGTCTTTGGACTTTTGATTTTTGTAATCATCACTGCCCTTGTTCCTTTGGTGTTTCTGTTGAATTAGTCAAAACCTTATTCAACCTACAACGGAATATGGCCTGTAAGTCTCGTACAATTTTTGAACTTCCGGGACCAAACATTGTACCCGGAAGTTACATTTTAAACAAAGATAGATGACGTTTCAAACAAAAATTTGAACGTCATAATCCTCAGACGTCATGTTCTGGCGGGTAACGTTTTTGAATTGCCTTTTTATCATGGATTCTCGTGAGTCACATGACGAGACTTACAGACCCTATAGACAGCGTCATGAAAATCAAAATAACTAACAAGATACCGAAGTTACTGTTAAGTTATTTTCTGCGTATGCGAATTTCGACAACTTTTGTTTCTTCATTGGAGATCGGAGAAAAACATTTGGAAGTCAATAAATCGAAATACTCGTAAAAGCTGATAGATAATGATCTAAATGAAAAAGTCGAATGCATGAGGGAGATACTACTAAGTTGTAAATAAAAATTTAGATAATGCAAAATTAACGACAGCACATTCGTTTGTGATAAAAGGACAACTTAATATTTGGGTTGCATTTGATTGAATAGTTGTCGGGATGAAAATTGAAAGGCTGATTTAAACATGTGCATCACATTAGAACATGATAATTGGAGGCTTTTTCTCGTTTTAATTTACACTTAAACAGCTGACGAAATACTTATTTGTTTATTGCATACGTTTTAATTGCAAGTGAAAGTATCTTAAATGCACGAAACCAACTGGGGAATATTTTAAGATTTTGTAGGCATAACTGTGCTCGATTTTGTGTCGGTACTAATTTTGTTTGTATTAAAGGAATTCGTAATAAATTACAAAAACAAAGAAACTGCAATTAATTCAAGATCATTTAAGAACATGTATGCTGATACAAAACATATGTATTTAGAAGTATTTCAATTGAAGTTTCATATGTAGGAAGGCTTGATATCATAGTCTACGGAAATTATGTCCTTAGGTAGCTGTCAGTAACTGCGAGCATTTGTCCGGACAGTACCTATGTGTATTGTCTTCATGTTTTATGTACTTCATTGTAAGGGTACTTGTCTTGATAAGTTGGACTTTTTTCTAGTTTGATTTTTACTGTGAGTCTATTTGTGTATTTATTTTTTAGCCATTCACCACACATAGGGGAGGGTTTTGATCCAAGAAAACGAGTTTAACCCCACCGCAATTTTTGCGCCTGTCCCAAGTCAGGAATATGTTGGTCATTGGCTTGTCCTTGTCTTCTTATAAAATTTTAGTTTCTTGATATTTGGGTTATTGGATGTGGTTTGTTTCCATTGATTTATTCACTTTTGTACCTTTTTGGGGCCATTTAGGGCTTGCTATATGGTGTGAGGTTCCTCACTGTGTTGAAGACCGTACGGTGACCCCTAGATGCTCTGTTTTGGGTCGTTTTAACCTGGATATTGGATGTTGTCTCCTTGACATTTACCCCATTTCCTTTCTTTTTCATATATGTACAGAATTTAAAAAAACAGGTCGTAAATACCCAGAATAAAAGCAAAATAATTACAAACTATTCACTCCATAGTGGCTACTTGAAAGAATACTTTCAAACACGTACTGTTTATGATGGTGGATCGGGACAAGGATTACAAATAGTATATCTATACAAAACAACGGCAGTAGAATACCGAAGGAACAACTGAAGTGATGATCACAAAAATCAAAGTCAAAAGACTTGGCAAAAACGCCAACAGAGAAAAACAAGGACGTGAGACGGCCACAATGCAAGGAAATAAAAATACGACATTAAGAACTACAACTAAGGCACTCAACGTGTGAACTCCCATAAAAATTGACAGTGACATCAGGTGCTTCGGAAGGGTAAGTATGTCCTGCTCCGCTTTATAAATAAATAATGCACAAAACGGCATAAGCAATGAAAGAATATTGAGTAAACGCGTATAAGACACAGTCTCTACAAGTACATGGTAGAAACAAAGCAATGGAACAAAGAAACAGCGCTTTCATTTTCGTCTCTATCTAGTATAACTCATATTCTGCAATACGATATCGCAAATTCATTGTCTTTATAAGGAAGTTTCTGCTAAATTAAAGTAAAAATAGTTTGTTTTCTTTGCTCTGTTACCATCATAGAATTTTCTTTTGAAAATTTCCAGATTAAAGAATACCATCTTTTTATATACCTCCGTATGACATATATTATGCTAAAATAAATCAACTTTTTCTGCAATGAAATACGTCATTTGCCAAAAGTCTTTCAGATAGAAAATAATTTTCACTATTTTTATAATCATTATCAAACATTATCTTATAATGCCTTTCCAATACTTTACAATATAAAATTCAGTTATCAAAATTATATTTCTTTGCAGTGGCCAGAAAAGGGATATCCACAGCTGGATTGACTGGCCAGAGAATAGTACTGTGGCGATTTTTTTCGCAATCTTTTCAGGGGAAACACATTTTAACCGCATTTTCACTTTTTTTATCATTGCATTTTCCGTATTTAAACATTCTTACCAGTCAAAAGAGTCAATTTTGGTAGTAGCCTTTGATATGGTGATTTCCCCAATTGCAAATGCTGCTAAAACTGCATTTTATCTGAATTAGATAGTTAAACAATATAATGTTCCTTTCTCTTTGACCATGCTAGTATTTTAGTTAGTACATTCGCTACCAAATGCTCACACAGGATTTACCTCCTTGAACTCAACAGGTTCAAAAACTTTAAAATAAAGAACAGTGCTATTATAAAACGAACTATTATTCAAAATATAGAATTCTTACTCGAGAACATCCAACAGACTGACGCATTTCTCATTTATTTATACGCAAAAGTAAGTACAATAATAAAATTGCCAAAAAATGAATATTTATGCATGTAGAACTAAAAGAAAAGCAGTTAGAAGGTTTGTATATTAATAATAAATCATTTCATCTGATGATTTTTATGGTTTATCAATTAAACTGCAGTTGTTTAAAACCTGTTCATTTCTTTAAAACCGGATGCCCTCTTCCACCGCTGTAGTTTAATACGTTTTCAACTAATGACAAAAATATGTATTTATTCTTAGTCACTGCAGAGCAATGCTAAATTGTTTATGTTTATTGTTTTCTAATTGCAATATTTATTTGTAGATGTAATGTGCATAGATTGACACTGTCGGCACAAGATCGGAGGATTGTACCACTTATGTAACACTGCTTAATATCCCTGTAGGCGTCTGGTGGTTTGTCGGTCTGATGATCCCAATTATAAAGTTATACTTAGATAATTAACGTGATTAGGACACGCTAATTTATTATATTTTGCCAAATATAATGTTGACTTTCTACCTCTCAAGAAGCTTTCTGACAATTTACGAATATTAGAAAATAAGAACAAGAAATATCTTTACATATTTCTTAATTATAAAATTGAATATCTTTGGCAGTAGGTCAAATAGTCTTTGATTGTACTAAGCGTACGAAAAACCCTTTTCTAAATTGTAAATATATTGTTCTGTTTGCTGGTCTTAACTTATGCAGTGTATGTGCCATTTTAGATTTCTGATCACATGATCACATTTTCTGTTTACAGATTACATGGTTTGATTGTATAACTCTTGATTGTCGTGCCTTTTTTCTTATTGCCGATCACATGTTCTGCACGTTCTGACAGCTATGTTGATAATTTGTTTTGATTCTGCGGTTACATGTTTCGAGTGCTGATCTCATGTTCTGTTTGCAGACCCCATGCGGTCGGTAAACCCCTCTTAGATCATTTTGCTGTTTGTTAATGTTTGCCGATTATATGATGATTGCTTATCCAATGCCTTTTCTTTTTATGTCATCTTAAGATTACATTTGCTGAAGTCGCGAAGTTATTCCGGAGTACCTGATGCCACTGTTTTTTAGAGGTCACACTGTTATTGCTTTAATTTTTTGTGTTGTATTTTTAGTGATTGTGAGTTTTGCGGGTTTGTAGTTTCTTTGGTCTGCCGACTTTTGGTTTTTCTGCTTTTGCCTTCTCTCTGAATTTTGATTGATGTAATCTTGTGCTTTGTTCCTTCCATATTCTCTTGCCGTTGTGTTGTCAATACCAAATTCTTTTGTTGTCTACCTCTAAAACAAATGCAATGGTTTGTTGTTATAAAATAAGTTGTAATGAACTTGGAAATGTGTGAAACAAATATTAGACGACGGGTATCTAATAAGAATTAAACGCCATGTTTGGATTTTTTCTAAATTATCTGTTTATTCTTTGTGAAATGACTGATTTTCTACCTCTGCACAACACCAATCTTAAATTCTTTCTGAGAAACTCTTCCATGTAAAGCATTTTCCATTTTAAAACATTTAGAACCAGGTACTTTATAAATAAATTGTAAACCAAGTTCAATTTTTTAAATGTCGGATTTAGATATATTTCCATATACTTATATTTTACATTTATGTGGATGAGGTCGATCCACGATTTTATCGCACCAATTTAAAACAACAATATAGACCAAGGACAAATTTCGATTTTTGATCTATATCATATGGGCTCGGTCTCAAATACATCTCCTTAGCTTTTCTATGATAATTTCAGGGTTTCTTTTTTTAATCAGGGAGTCACAGCTCAAAACCTCCTATGAACTTTTTAAGCTGTACATTTCCATGTCTCTACAGTGCATGCAGTTTAAAAAACATTTTAATATCATAAACAGAAAGATTTATAAAAGCTTTTGGAAACCGAAGAACCAATAGAATCTAAATGGGAAGCCAAAACCAAGAAAAACATAACTTTTTCATTCGGGAGGTATATATATTCTTTAGCTTTAAGCAAAATTTTGTAATTTGGGTTTTGCAAGTGTCTCAATAAAAACAGTTAAATTAAACATATTTTATTGCTAAAGTATAACAAATGAATCGGACACAAGTTATTACAACTTACAAAGGTCCTCTTCAATCAAATTACATATACAAACAATTTTACATTCGTCAGCAATATATTTGAAAAACTGATACATATCATAATATCATTTACAATGTATATATATATATATAGAAAAAAGAAGGGAAACGGGGAATGTGTCAAAGAGACAACGACCCAAAGGGGAGTAATAACAACTCAAAGCCACCATAAGATCTTCAATGAACGGTGAGAAAACCCCACACCCAACGGCAGGTTGGAGTCGGCCCCTGAACAAAGAGCAATCAAGTCCAGCGAAATAAACATCATCCTAGACTCCTATAGACATAAAGTAAACTAACTAGAAAAAGCACAAGACACACAATAATAAATTCCTGACTTAGGTCAGGCGCAAACCTGCTGCGGCGGGGTTAAACTAGTTTTATTGGATCCAAACCTTCCCCCTACAGCCAATGTGATAAATAAAAAAACAATCGTAACAACAGTAAAATTCAGTTGGCAACAGGAGTCAGTTGTGAAAAATGAAATTGAAAGAACTAAATATACGGACAAAAACATGAAATCACAAGAAACTACTAACAGTTAACTGACATGCCAGCTCCAGACCCATCACCAACTGACAAAGTAAGTTATGTACCCTCAGTATACAGCTTCCACCAATATATCTGTTTTTATGTAAATCTCATAACAAAATTGAATGTGTGGAGCTATATAACAATTTGTTTATGGTGAGAATGAAAGAGAGATAAGAAATTATAAAAAAAGAAAACAGTTAATGTAACTAAATGAATTTTGTACTTGATGCAATTCAAATTGTTTTGTCTGTTTGATGTACCAATGGACTGTTTTGAAAATTTGTGAATTTATATTATCAGATAAGGTGTCATTGCCAAAAAGTAAAGTCTCTATATTTATTTCAGATAGAAAAGCTATCTTTTTTCGAAATTGTTCTCTGGTTCTGATATATCTATAAGATTCAAAAAAGTAATGTAGGGAATCTTCTATCACCCATCCGCAGGCACAACCTGGATCAACAGTAAAACCAACACGAAATAAGTCTGCATTTAATGCGCTACTTCTATGCCGGAGTCTAGTGCAGTATATTAAGATATCGATTACCTACACAATAGTAATTTGGAGGTTTTGAAAAATTATTAGAGTTCAAGGCTTTTTTAAATCTCCCTATTGTTGGAAGGCTGCGAATATCAGACTCTAAATTATTCCATAATCTAATTGCTGAGGGAAAAATGAATTAGAGTAAATTTGAAGACGGGTAAATGGGATTCTGTAATCACTGTTGTTTCTTAACACTCTTTGGCTACTAACTGGCGTAAAATTTTGTAAACAATATTGTAAATATGATGGAACACAATTATTGTGCATTTTATAAAATATGTTTAATTTTCACCTCTCTAGTCTAGATCGAAGAGGTTCCCAGCCCGTTTCAAAATATAATGATTCAATACTTGCAAATTTTGGCAAGCCTGTAACTCTTCTGGCTGCTTCGTGTTGAATTTGTTCTATTTTATTTACATCACTCATATTACAACCATCCCATAGTTCACATGCATATTCAAGAAGTGGACTAATATATGTAAAATTTATTTTTTCCAGGTTCTGCCAGTTAACGCACCAGTAGCGAAGTACTGACTACTGGGTTGGTGAATACCCTCTGGAACTAACAGGCTACCACCAAGGATCAATAAAAATATCTGAATTACTGTCAATTTAATATAGTAATAAAACATTAAGGTATATGAACAATGTCAAAAATTTGACCTTGAAACCATCTTGCATGTAATAATCAATGGTGCGGTTTCTATTATTTTTTTTTTTGATAAAATGTAGGGAACTATTCAGCTTAACTTCAAGAAAGAGTTGTCGAACCTTTCGATCCAAGTGTAACGAATAAATACTGACTTTTTTAAATTACATTTGATCAGCTTGCTATTACGGTTTTCGAGTATGGGCAATTATAGCACAAGATCAAAATGCATGTTAAACGTACTAGATATAACATTTAGGTTTAATAGTGAAGAGATCCAAGGTATCTAAGACAAGTGTTTCGCGGAAATTCATTATTATTGAACTTTCAAATGTTTTAGAGGTAGTCACAAAAGGTTACTTTGTCGGAATAAAAGTTCCATCATGACCTTCTTAAAATTTCGACTGTACATTTAGTCCGCCTATTTTTAAGTACTAATCCATGTAGGGGTCAGGCAGTGATCGGCATATCAAAGTTGTTCACTTAATCGTTTTTGGTCCAAATGCCTTTATTTGATCCTTAAAAACAATTCTTGAAAGTTTTTGCGTATATTTATGTTTATAGTTCAAAGACAACTTAAGACTGGTTTTATATAGCGGAAAATTTGGCGGGAAAATTTTCCCCTACCTTTCTAGTACAATAGAACCAAATTTTAAAAGATCAATTCTTGTTCCTGCGGTATTCCACTGCCGTTATTTCAAAATAAATAAAGGCAAGCAACAGTTTGTTAAGTCAAAACTATGTTTTTGTGGTTAGTTTTATTTATTTTTATGTTCGAATGCTTGCTTCTTTTAATTATGTGACACCACTAATATGCTATCTGCCTGGTTCTTAGATTGACTGGTACTTCCGTAACGGCACGATAACACGGAGATACAATTTTGTAACGATTGATTGATTGATTAGTTAGAGTTTAACGTCCAATGAGCAATATTTCAGCTATATCAGGACGAGAACAAGTTAATCAATTCAAAACAACTTGTAAGTAAATGAAGAAAGAAATAAAGGTGGAAGGGACAACCGGGGCAACGACTTTTGATTGCCACTGGAAAAGGGGAGAAATGGGAAGGGGCAGGAAATTTAGCCTTCTATACGACACCCAGTGCGTCTGCTCTCTTTAGAGAAATATAGAAGGGGTCTTTATACTGCATGGAGCGTGGCGTTTCTCCACACAGTTTGGCTACAATGGTTCGCGGTCAGGCTTTCCGTATTATGACCTGACTACCCCGCAAAGACAGGGCATTCCCCTATCCACCACCTGGGGACGCGCCAGGCAGCTCTGTAGCCAAAGCCCCTGAAAACCTATTCAGGTGCCGGGAATTTTGTAACGACAAAAGTTTATACGTAACAAACGAATTTTAAAAAGTATTTTACCAACCGACATCATATTAAAACTTCCATACCCATATTTCCTACACACTTAGAAAAAAATTGACCGTTTCATGATAACTGCTTTTCTTCGATTTATAGCAAGAAATGATAACAGTTCCCGCAAAAAAATACGTCGCACGACAATTAAGCAACTCAAAGGCATATGAGCGTGAGCACATGTGCAATATTCAAGACCATAGTTATTGTGAAAAGGTTTTTTGAAAAGATACGTAAACATGAAAAAAATGTATCTAAGTATTTCTTTTGGAAAGTAAAAGAAAAAGATTGTCCCCTGTCCTCAGTATTGATGACTTTTATAGAGTATATGATTTATTCAATTATTTGCAGAAACTACCTGATACTTAATTTATAGCAACTTCGGTATTAAGCCACTGCTGGTGGACTGTTAGTCCCCGAGGGTATTCACCAGCCCAGTAGTCAGTATTTCGGTGCTGACCCGAAAGCCGATACTATTTCAAACCTTGCAATATCTAATTTTTTGTAAATTTTGTTGAAACTAAGGAGTATCTCCCTCATGCAGAGCTCTGTCCTTAGCTGATTTTGGCTTTACATTTAGATCGTGTTGGTTGTTTGTTCTCTGTCAGTTTTTGAACATCTTTGAGTTAATGGTCTTCAAAAAATTTTAGATTTTATCTGCACTGAAGAGACATTAGTTGTCGAAATGCGCATATGCAGAAAATAAATTCACAGTAACTTCGGTATTTAGTTATTTATTAGCACTGAGTTGTTGCCTCTGTTGGTTAAATGTTAGTTCCAGAGGTTACTCACAAATTCAATAGTAACTTATTAATAATAATAATTGCTAGCAAAAAACTGATTTGTTTTACAATGTAAAATCTGCAACATTTTAATGGAGTATATCCCTCGTAAAATGATTAAGAATGTATTAGTTCTATGTTCTATATCAGCTTTATACATTTTTCGATTTATGGGTTTTCCGAATGATTGGATCTAAAGACAAAAGAGTCGTCAAAATGGCCATCTTAAACTCAATTTACAATAACTACGGTATTTAGTTATTTACCCAGCAGCCAGTACTTCAGTGCTGGTCCGAAACTGATTTCATTTAAAAATTTGCTATATCTAAATTTAAGAAAAATTGTTCAAAACTAAGGAGTATCTCCCTCCTGCAAAGCTCTGTCCTTAACTGATTTCGGCTCTTCTATTTAGATCCTATTGGTTGTTTATTTCTGTCAGGGTTTACACAGATTTCCAAACGTTTTGAGTTGATCCGCACTGAAGAGACATAAGATGTTGCAATATGCATATGCAGAGCCTAAATTCACAGTAACCTCGGTAATTTGTTATTTGGGACATTTTCAAAAAATGTCCACTTTTGCCTACTGAAAAAACACAAAAATAAACTTCTTTGAGCCAGCAATTAAATAGTAGCTGTTGATACCTTAATATCAGTAGACACTAAACACAGAATATGCAATCTTAAACATAAACTGAAGTGTGTAGAATTGACATCCAAAGTATGCAGGTTACACCAAAATGTCCACTTCGCAACGTTTCAATACGAGAAAAATGTTTTTTGTAACGATATTTTTTGTAGTATCTGGAACCGCAGATAGTTAAGTACTAGATAACAATAAGATACATCAACAAAATCACTAGTAAAGCACCATGAGCATACTTTTAACATTTGTGACAGAAAATTATAATAATATGCAATATCCAAATATCAAATTCAAACGGAAAAGTCATGCAATAGGAAATATCATTCAAGCATCTAAATAACTTATCTTGTACCTTCAGTATTGAATCAAGCAGATAAAATTTCTATGCAGATTTTCTTATAAAAATTGAAAAAATGTACGAAAATGTACACTTTGCAACGGTCCATTTCGCAACGATTTTGTCCACTTCGCAAAATGTCCAATACACTAAGAGGTATGTCCACTACGCATGTCCTTATAGCGTTGCGAAGTAGACCTTTGCACAGTGGACATATTTACATGTTACTGGCGATTTCTTCTTTGTTATATATCATAGAACCTCAATTCAACAATTACCGTACAATGCACAAGGTTAGTTATGATTTCTATGAATTTCATGATTTTTTATGGACGTCTCTTGGAAATATTGACCGTTGCGAAGTTGACAAGAAAAAAAAATACGGTGTCAACTGTGCCAACAATTTCAATCCCCTAAGAGTACTGGATTGCAACACATCTGTTCTATGCTATTTTACAGATTGAATAGTAGATGACGAACGTTTCTGCAGCAAAAAAATCATCTAAATCACATGACGAGCGCTCTGTCGACTTTTTAGTGTTGGCGTTGCGAAGTGGACATTTTTCTATGGACGCCCATTTAAAACCGATTTGAGAAAAGTTGTTACAACTACTTCCAGTGAATGAACTCGTTTTTAATTGTTTGAATGTATTTCTAATAGATAACAGTTAAGAAATGGCAAACAAAATCAAGTAAATCATACAAAAATGGGATGTTTGCAGATATTTTTCAGTGTGGACAGACGTTTTTTGGCTGATTAGGGGCACTTAAGTCCAAAATATTCACAGATGTCCTATTTAAAAACAAATAAAATATGATGTCAATTGTCGAGCAGAAGCTACATTTACCAGCAGCGAAAAAGAAAATAGAAAAATGTTAAAATTCAAAGAAAAACATTAACGGGACAAAATTAAAATGCACTTTTGCTTTTTTAAAACTTCGGTTTATGTTAATAGAAACTGATCTAAGAATACATTGTTTTTCCCATAAACATTTTGGCTCCTGCACCGTGATTATGTGGATTGTTAAAACTCATAACTGTCATTCAATTTGATGGTCATTGATATCGAAAGGTTGAACATAAGCACAATTACTTAATTATTCAATGGAGTTTAAGTCATAAAACATATAAATTTTGATCTATTATCTCATGCAGCACAAAAGTCGATCCAAAAAGAGCGTAAAATTCCCCTTTTAAATTATAAGTGTACCTTGTAATTATATTTCAACCTTTTTCAATTTGTTTCATAATTTCGTTTTCGTTTTGTATAAATTCAATGAAAATTATTTTAAAATACAGCTATTACTAAACAATTGAGCAACGACCTTGTGGCACCCGAATTACACTTTGACGCCTCTTGCAACAAAGACCCAGATAGGTGAAAATATCACATTATTAAGTTTTAATGTAGCTCAGACAATCCGACAAATTACATGTTAATTTAAAACATTATCACTGTAATTACAGCTATTATCATCAGTTTCAACTTGCAATAATTGGACTTTTATAGAGTTGCACTGAAATTTTATCTCTAACAACTCTATTTGACGCACTATGATGGACTATAAAGTTAATCTTTTTAGTCAGTACTTTTTCAATTATCGAGAATTAAACTATGTAATAACCATTCAAAAATATACCTATAAACTGTTTTTCAGGCATTTAGGACTTTTTAAGACTCACCAAATACAGAAATAGTATTATTATATAGATTGCGGTGAAAGATTGAAATTTCTCAGTGAAATAAAAGTGATAATTAACTGTGAAATTATTTTCCATAATTTCACTCTAGGAAGTGACGTCACAATAGACGTTGTCAACGTCGTTGCTAAGAAAACGTCTCAGCGGATTAACATCGAAAACGTAGTTCATGCAATGAATCTTAAGATAAACCACTTAATTTAAGAGAAGAAGATCTATATAATAAAAACAATAACTAATCCTAGATTCTGATTATCGAAAATATTCAACTCATGATCGAAAAACGCTGTAATTCACTCATGCGCTTCGCGCATTCCTGAATTACTGCGTTATTCGATCATTCGTTGAATATTTTGCGATAATCAGAATCATGGATTAGTTATAGTATAAATAATATATTTTGTAATTTAATTTCCAGGCTAAGAAAGTTAATAAATTGCAATAATTTTTTACAGGTGGAAAGTGGATTTCAAAAAATCTACACTTATATCAACACGTCAAGTAACCCATTTGTCAAACATCCGAATTCTCCTTGATTAAAAGCTTTAATATTAAAAAAAATTAAAGGGGATAACGAATTACTCGTGAATTGGGATGTACCAAGAAAGGAAGTGAGAAGTTGGGATATTAGAACGCTGCAACAAAAAGATGCAAATGGCAGAATGACAAAATATTTCCAGAGGAGAAGTGTGAGGTTTGTAGGCTGAAATTTTGCAATAGAAAAAAAACAAGACTTAGCAGCAAAAAAGGAAAAACGATAAGATCCTTGTAAAAGCCTTGTTAAATTGAAAGAAAAATTAAAAGACAGGATTATTGTAACAGAAATTAGAGGAACTTCACAGATTGTTGTCACATGGATAGGCAGATTTTTCAGTGCTAGGGTCTTGTTTCAGAAAAAGAAAATGTGAAGAGATACGAGTTGTGCCATACAAAAGAGCGGAATAAATGAGCCTGAAATGTTGCCTTATAAAAAGAGAGCTTTGAACCTGAATTATTGCAATAAAAACTGTACAGTGACACTAAAGAACAAGCAAACATAACATACTGATATTCTGCTCTAAAAGGGCGTCTCTGGGCGAGAAATTTATATTGTTGCGAGTGTCGAATAAGAGTATGTTCTCTTGTTTTTCCGCTCTAACGCCAAGAACATTCATATTTGTATCAATTTGGCTGCCATCGGAAAGATAAAATGGAAATTTTAAAGAGCAAATAAATAAAGTGTTAAAAATACGTGAGACAGTCTTGGAAATTTGACTGACGACAGTAGTTCTGTTAATTTGGCACCCCTAAATTAATGTCTATGCTTATTATTTCAACCACGATATGGGAAGTTAATCAAATAAAAATTATTCAAATGTAATTTGTTGGATTATGTAAAGAGACTAAACTATTTTAAAGCTCCAAGTATAAATAAAACTTTCATTTTCCATATAGAAAATTAAAGTAACACTTTGAGGCAAGATACAACTTTGATTCTTTTTAAGTATGTCAGTAGCCCTTAAAAGGACTGTTTTTTCTATAATTTCTTTATTTTAATTCTCCATGCCGGTTACTTTTCTGCTATATGTTTACATAATCTGCCTCTATTGTCTGCACGAATGATCTCGCTACATAACTCGACATTCCATGGTCATTCATTTTCTTGAACTTCTGTTTTTTGGTTTTGCACCGTAGTTACTCGAACTCTAGTCTCTGGGTCAAAAAGATTAACAGAATGGTTAAATTTTGCATGTTCATATGATAGGCCAAATACTGGTCCGAATGTACAATGGTGCCTGACAACATCTGTTGCTGTGTCCGCATTATACGTATGGCAAAAAAAACCTGAATATGTTCCGGCTGACTTTATTGATGTATATTGGCAAGTCCGGAGACCTACTGTCTCCTATGCGATGGATCAGAAGCGTGTTATGTGCCAATGGTACGGCTTGCATTGTTACATCACTCTCTTTTCCGCCATCTTTGATCTCGAGTTGTTCTTGTCACTCCTGCAAAAATGGAGAGTGAAATTTTGACCCGCGAACAATGTTCTCGGGTTGATGTTCGTACCGTTTGGGCGATATTTTGACACGAGAACGTTGTACTCGGATTAAAAATTCCTCGCCCAAAGACGCCCAAAGACTTTGTTACAACGGAAACAGGAGATGGTGAGATCCAGGTCTTCCAAGAGAGAATTAATTTAGTTATCAATAATCAATTCGTTTAAACTCCAACAACACTAACCATTAATATTCATGTGCTTTTATCAATTTGTTGGTTATCCAAGAAACACATGTATCCCCTGCAATTTATAAATTCAAGAGTTTCTAAATTTGTAATGTATGACAAAGTCAAGAAAGAAACAAAAAAGTGAAAAAATGTCAACAAAGAAAACAAAAACGAGGTGCAAATCTGCAATAATAATGAAGAACTCCTGCAAGTTTGGATGAAAAGCAAAAGGATGATTGAGATGAGTTGCTGATAATATAAAACATACCATTACGACTATATAATACACAAAATACAGCCACAATAACAGCGTGAAAAAGTTAGGAAAAAATAGATACTAGAAATGCACTAGTGCACTTCTTCAACTTAAAATACATCATTCCTGTCTTCCAAACGTTTAGATTTTATCTGCGCCGAAGAGACATAAGTGTTGTCGAAATGCGCATATGCAGAAATTAAATTAACAGTAACTTCGGTATTTAGTTAAGTTAGAGGGATAATGGAGGAACACTCTTAAGACTCCTTTTAGCTAAAATGACAAAGTCCGCTGATAGCATTGAGATTTAAAATTAAGAAAGCAACATTTTCGTTTTATAATAAAGCATTAAGAAAGTTCGTATAGAAGAAGCAAGGGATAATGGATGCATGCCCTTACTACGCCAAGAAGCCAAAATGACAAAGTCTAGTGAACGAGTGTGAATCTGGAGACTATCAAAATTAAGGAGAAAAAAATACATAATTCGAATCTACAATATAAACGGGAACATTCTTGGACGTGTGGTTAAAAATACCTAGATGATTACTAGGAGAAATATGGATAACGATTTTGATGCCAAACAGATGGATATTTGAAGACGATGGTAGAAACCTTTGAAAGGCGATCCTGAACTAAGCACGTGTTATTATTTTTTTAACAAGGGTGCTGAACGCATGAAGAAGGCAAGTTCGATAAACATAAATAAAACATTTTCCTAGATATGACTTGGTTAAGCACTCAGCATTTCAGTAGATAGTGGTCAAACATTTTGTTAGTTGAACTGCAATGTATTTATTGTTGTCCAATCAAATGGATGTAAGAGAAATCTTGGTAAAGATCCTACAAGAGAAACTAGTTGCTTCTAAAATTTCTGTAAACGAATATAATAAATTAAAGATGGTCACTCCTTAAGTTAAATATATCAAGGATTTAAAATTAATATTTTTATTCATTAGAATATGAATCATACATCATTTTAAGCAAGAAATATTGGTCAGTGTGGTCCTTTTTTATATTAAAACGCTTGAAATTTTGCGGGATACCGAACTTCTCTATACTTTTCATGCACTTTGCGTTAAGGCAATCAACCTTTGAAATGCAATGAAGGAATATCAAGAATTGCATCAAATTTTGTCAAAAGTCTGTTGAAGATGTATACAATGATATTTTGAAAAGAAAATTTTGGTCAGTGTGCAAAATAGCTAATGCATCATAATGGATAAAATAACAGAATTCCGAAAGTAAGAGAGTTTCCAAAACCTGAGGAGTGAACATCCTTAAGAAAATGTTTGAAAGCGTTTCAAAATTTTTGAAAGCAATGCTCGGCGAGCCTTTTTATCACTTGAAATTTATTTCATAAGATGTGTGAAATTCCATTAGCAAAGTATATAAAATTACATGCATCCCGAATAGATTTGGCTTTAAAGTTCACGAGACTAGATGTCCAACAACAAAAAAATGAAACTCTTAGGAAATGGAAATAACAAAATACTAAAGTTACTGTTAATTAAGCTTCTGCATATGTGCATTTTGACAACTTATGACCCTTCAGTGGAGATCAAGTAGAAAACAAGTAAATAATAAGATATAAAAGGGAGAGCCAAAATCAACTGAGGAGCTAAAAAGTAAAGCCAAAATCAACTGAGGAGCGAAAAAGTAAAGCCAAAATCAATTGAGCAGCTAAAAAGTAAAGCCAAAATCAGCTGAGGAGTCAAAAAGTAAAGCCAAAATCAGCTAAGGACAGAGCAATGCAATGGAAATAACAAAATACTAAAGTTACTGTTGATTTAGCTTCTGCATATGTGCATTTTGACAACTGATGACTCTTCAGTGGAGATCAAGTAGAAAACAAGTAAACAATAGGATATAAAAGGGGGAGCCAAAATCAACTGAGGAGCTAAATAGTAAAGCCAAAATCAACTGAGGAGCTAAAAAGTAAAGTAAAAATCAACCGAGGAGCTAAAAAGTAAAGCCAAAATCAGCTGAGGAGCTAAAAAGTAAAGCCAAAATCAGCCGAAGAGTCAAAAAGTAAAGCCAAAATCAGCTAAGGACAGAGCTATGCAAGAAGGAGATACTCCTTTGGTTTTAGCAAAAATTTTCTTAAATTTAGATATTGCATTTTTCCCCAATGAAATCGGTTTTCTGGCCAGCATCGAAATATTGGCTATTGAGTTGGTGTGTACCATCGGGGGCAATTGCGGTTGATAATTTTTTCGGTGGTTTTGCACTACTTTGTCTTTTTGCCTCTTGGACATTTGCTTCATGACAACTCTGTTCGTTAAAACCTTCTTGTTGAAATAGGCAGATACAAGAAAATACTAAGAGAAAATAGATAATGTCATTATTGTGAAAATAAAATTGATAATGAATTGCATTTCTTTCTTCATTGTACATTAAATAAAGATTTAAGAAATAAACTTTTTCTTCATTTAAAAAAAACAGAATAACTTTGGCTATACATCAGAAGTAAATACAATAAAAAATCTTCTAGAACCTGAAACACCTGAAGATATTAAAGCAGCTGTATCCTTCATAAAACAGTCATCAGAACTGAGGAGAGAGGATCAAATGTATATAAATGTCTAAGTATTTTGAATTCTTGTTTATATGTTTTGTACTAGTTTTGTATGCTCTTGTTCCTAATTGGAATTGTGTTTTGCATTAATAAAGTTAATAAAATTAATTTTGTTATTATCCCCATTTATCATATGTTTAGTAATAAATACAGACGTTTTGAATTTGTGATACAGTGCATGACGTTCATTCCGTATTCACACTATGACGTCATACCCTTTATGCATACCCTTTATCGCATGGCTTACCCTTTATCGCATGGCTTACCCTTTATCGCATGGCTTGCCCTTTATCACATACCCTTTTTCGAATTTTATTTTTCAATTTTACTTTTTTTTATTAAAAAAATTTTTCGGGGTTAATTTTTTTTTTTGAGGGGGCGAAAAAAATACGGGGGAGGAGGATAACAAAGATTTTTTTGGGGTGAATTTGTTTTGTGATGATCAGTTAAAAAATCTGGCCAACTTTTCTCTTTAATATGTTAGATTAGGTCCAAAAATTCTAGTCCTTTCCGCCCATTTTGAAATTTTCCTCTTCACAAAATATATGCATTTTCTCTTACTGATTTCAATTTTTGACAGTATTTTTCATATTAGTAGTCCTCTGTTTAAATATATGATAAACTGCATAATACATGGCAAAATCCGTATCACATGCCGTATCATCCCTCGACCAATATCAGCCCTCGGGCCGGAGGTCCTCGTGCTTATATTGGTAACTCTAGATGATACGGTATGTGATACGAATTTTGCCATGTATTATTCCCTATGTACTTTTAAATGAGCATGTGGTTACTACATATTATCATATCTAAATTTATTGTGTTACAAACTTTCATATACAACAATGTTCTTTTGTATATGGCTTTAAATGAATGTCTTATCCAATGAACAGTTTTTATAGAAGACAGTATTCAAAATACAAAGTACATAGACTTTTACTATAAAATTTAAGTCAAAAGTCTTAAAACCTGCACAAAATGCATACCTATTACCGTTTCAGAATATTTTTCACGTCTGATAAAAATAATAAACATATATAATGTTTCGAATTCGTCTGCTTTTTTATGAGCAAATACATTCACTATCACTTTAAGTCATCTTTTATTGTACAATTCTATCTCAAATCATTTAATGTACAAAGGTGCAATTGTATATACCCGTTGCTTATATGCCTATTAGAGTTATTTATTACAGTTAAGATGTTATTTATTATGCAGATCAAGTTATTTATAACCATTTAATGTTAGATTTGTGTGATGTCAGATTAAATATACAGAGAACTTTTTGTAAAGCATTTTTGTCATCTTTGCAGGTTGTTTTATAAGGTTATATGAAACAATCCAAAAGTACAAACTATCCTGCCATTACATTAATTTTGGTTTCAATTTTGTTTCTTTTGTAGGATGTTTTAGATCCCTTTGTTTATTGTTTTGCTGATATGCATTTTCAATGTGTGGCGAGAGATATCTGCCATTCTATTTACGAAATGAAATAATTTAAAATTATTATGCCATCTCATGCAATAATCTGTACATCCGGGGACGAGTATTGACGACCAACTCAGTTCTACAATCCAACGAGGTTATTTTCATCAATCAAAAGTGTCTTTGTTGTCTCTACTGCTAACTGACAAAGCAGCATATTTTACCACTGAAATTGGCCATTTTGAATTACGCCTTTTCAGCACAGAATGACATCAAACATTTGGAGGATCAAAACTCGCAACATGAATAGATGACCAAGGAGCCTAACAATACTTCAAAGAACAGAGTTTTACGAGGGGTCATATACTAGTATACTGCTTGGCCTGGACTTTTATTTATGTAATCATGTGCTTTGTTCCCTCGGTATTCTACTGCCGTTGTTAATGACAATTTTTTTTACACTTAATTATGGCTAATTTAGAACGTCTTGGACAGTGAATACTGTCCTGTGTCACATCATCTGTCGGTGTCTGCTATTCCAAATTCAATGTATTTGAGGGATTTATTTACGATAATTCCAAGATTAGTATATATTCGCAAAAATATCCCCTTGTCTAAACTTTTTATAACCTCGCGAATTAGTAAAGGAATCAAAATAGAAAATAATCCCTTTAACAGTAATCTGCACTGAAGAGACGGTGATATGACCGTCTGTATAAACTTAATTTGCTGTAACTTAAGTATTTAATTGTTTTATCTTATTTTGAAACAAACTTCATAAATTCCATACAAAGAAAGGTGTATAGGAGCTTCGTCTTGCCTTCCATGAGACCCTATCATTTATCTTAACATATTTTCTGTCTATTGGTAAAAATGGAATCCGAGAATTGTAAAGGGGTAATATCTCGATCATGAAATATCTTCCATGGCAAGAATCAAACTGGTTCCATCATCAAGTATACTAAAAATAATAAAACTTACATGCTGGACGTTTTGATCGGCAATATGCTTGTAAATTTGGTGATTGGATATCTCATCAAACAATCGGTATATCAATATGCACTTATTGTGCACAACTATTAGAGAGAATGGCCTTTTATTTAGGCGTATTTCTCGAAAATGAAAAAGAATAGTGATTTAAAAGCAGAATAAATTACAAACCTGTTTCTTCATTCACTAAAGTGAATTTCCCACTCCCTAAGTAGTAACATTCGTGTGCGTTTTGTGTATATACCGGTTTAACCAACATGAAACCGGTTTAACCAATTATTTCTTTTGAAATGCCTCTACCAAGTCAGTGCCATTGCGGTCGACAATTTTGACGGTGGTTTCCATATGATTTGTCTTTTTGTCTCATGAACTTCGGCTCTTGACCACTCTGTTCTGTCATTTTGTTATAACCCCCATTTAATAAAATACATCTATTTAACATCTGGTATTTTGTTAGTTAGAATTTTTTCCTGGACTGGAAAACTAGGTAGTTCCTTGCCAGTCTATATGAACCCAAAATTGGAATTCCCTTTGGATACTACCGTGTTCCAATTCAGCCAGTTCAACGATTTTTTCGATATCTTCTGCTGGAATATAATAGACCTCGATTCTTCTTTTATAAAGCATTCACAGTTCCAGGAATATTTGATGGCATTTTCCCTACCTCGACCCGTCTTTGTGAACCCCTTGTTTTGCCCTTTAAACCCCGTGTAATATCGGAATTTTCAAAACAGTTTTAGGGCTGGATTGGTCGGTACTCTAGAGCATCCGAAAATACGAAATGTTTATTACTAACTAGAGTTCTATTCCTTGATTGCTATGGGGGAAAAACTTTTCTATCAAATACCTCTTGTTGCCTACACGTACAATGCAATTTTCTCGTAATTTGCAATTAGACCAGATCAAACATTAGGTAGATCTCTCTTTACTATCATGCATAACTTGTTACTGGCTAAGATTTTGACCATCAACTTGACGTTTCTCACATGATGGGTGTTGTCTGCAAGGTACGCAGGAGTCGCTTACTGTAAATTTAGTTTCTAAATATGGCCATTTCGAAAACTTATGTGTCTTCAAGGCCGATCCAATCAAAACTTTTGAAAACCCCTAAACCGAAATATGTGCCGTTCAACTGATAATGAGAACTAGATATGCTGTAATGAAAAAAGGTTTTGTTGAAGAGATAGATATGCGTATGTATATAAAAAATCGCCATCTTTAAAATAAAATCTACTGGTTTATTTGAAAAAAAAACTTTTTGTTGAGTTCTGATTTTAACCTCCTTCTCAAAAGGTTTAAATTCCGGTCACAGAGGGGCTGTTACCACCTTTTGATTTCAAACGTCAAGCTGATTATTTAGAGTTACGTCCCTTATCTGTTGAGTTACCTCTTTTGTAAATGATAAGCTATTATCGTGTCTCGTAAGTAAATGCCAATCAGTAATAATAGGTGATAGGTTACTTTGATACACCAGAACTGAATAATTTTAGTAATATTAACTATGTCTAGACAACCAGGACAGAGATTAAGTTCTTATTGCTCAGTAGGATCTGAAATCCGATTACACACGTGTATCATAATTTCAGATTTTTTACTCACTTGTTTTGTCTTTGCAGACTTTATTTGATGTATAAACAGATAGCAATTGAACAGTTTACATCAGTATATATCACACAGAAAACACATCCCTTAAATCTATAAATTTGCAACAACTACACCACTTTTTCGTCTCGAGAGAACAGGATACATCATGTTAACTGTGAAACCTATTAGCTTTGTCAGTTTCGGAACAATTACGAACAATCATGCCGTATTCTAGAAAAACGCAATTGATCATATAGTTAATCATAATCGCCTAGCATCTATCAGGCATATGAGAAACGAGTTCTTCATTACACGCTAATTGAATTATAAAAGAGAGCAGATTTTTCAAGTCATGTTAGTTTTACCAAAATCAATAGTTAACCGTCGAACAAAACGGTTATGAATGAGTGAGGGGTGAGGGGTGCCGCATGCCAATATTGATTAAGCTATTATCGGTGATTTGCAGGGTGTTCTGAGGGCAACTGTATTTTGGCATTGATTGATTCGGCATAATATTCTTGGCTTTTGTAACATGTTATCAGAGAAAATGGGATTGCGTTTATAAACAAATCAATGATATACACATTAACTAAAATAATTTGTCATTCCAATGAGTAAGAGGGTCTCCGTGCTTAAGTAGTCTTTTCAATTACAATTAAGAATAAGTATTAGTTTTAATATCACGTTTCATGTTGATCAACTGCGTTCCGTTGTTTGAAGGACCATTTCTACATGCACATCTCTACAAGAAAATGAGTGCAGTGCCTTTCAAAAACCAATGTTACGAAGAAAAATTTTACATTTACGAATTTTTCATTTATAAATGACAAATTAGATATAATTTTATTTTAATGTTTTGCTCCTGCATTATCTTTTTCCTAATAATGACCCGGAAATTTCATTCACTAGCATTTGCTTGTATTTTCACCAATCTTGTTAGAGTGAAACACAACTTACAGTATCATATATGCAAATTTTTGTCGAGTTTTGATCCAATGTCGGCTAATTTTACTCTCTCTTTTAACTGTGTATTGTCTACACTATTTAATGGTCATGTTTCACAGTAGTATTTTTTTAGGTATTGACAACCAAACATAGCTTAAACGTCATTTGTCATGGGTTGATTACAAAATTACTGAACACAGTTTATCAAGAGCCAAAGTTCATGAGACAAAAAGACAAATCAGGTAGGAACCGCCGGAAAATTGTCGACCGCATTGGTCCTGACTTGGTACAGGCATTTCAAAAGAATTGGTGGTTTAAACCGGTTTTATGGCATGCCAATCTCCCATTCCATTGCTGTAGAGTCCGGTAGCAACTCAACAGCAATTTCCATAGAAAGGTCGTAGATAGTTAAAAGAAATGATCATCGCAGTTCTAGGTAAAAAGTGAATCTTGAATCAGACTTCGGATCGAAACTTCAGATTTTTCGACAAAGAACTGATATCTATTATAGAACTTTTTTAATTATCATAAGAAACGAAATTTTTTGAAGCCTTAATTAAGGCTGTAATGGAGATAACTATGTTTAATGAAAAAGTCTGTAAAATTTGTGCTAGCTCTCGGGTAAAGAATCAACTGTGAATCATTTTACAGTGCTTGAGAGTGTATTACTGCAAAATGCGAATCAAGTCGCCCCCCATAAATTAAGACAAGTCGCCTACTTTATAAAGACAAGTCGCCCACCAAACCGTTATGATTGCTAATAAATTGGATAAATATCAAAATATAAAATGAATTACTGCGAAAAAAATATTTTTTCTATCAGAAATTGATGAAAAAAATTGTTAACGACGGAGCAGTTTGAATAATGACCAAGCGCAGTTATATATAATTAGCAGTAATTAGAAATAAAAATAATTTTATTCTTTACCAAAGCTTTGATAATTCACTAACGATCTGCCCCTCTCCTCTTCACCCTTGGCAAATCTTGCTTGAATTCTGAAGCCCCGATTCCACAGATTTGATTGGTTGCAGTTGGACTGGCTGCATCCAATCAGAAGACTGATATTTATATTTTTGATATATATAAAATGAAAATAGAACTTAAAATAGAGTATTTATTGATTTTTTAATTTTGCAAAATTCGAAGGATTTGTAATGTGTCTTTGCTTTTGAGGGTTCATTTTTCCTTGAATTCAGGTTTTTTTACTTTTGAAAGTATCACATATCATAAATGATGTTAAGTTTTTACACTAAATCCTACTGAGAATCTTACTTCTAAGGGAGATAATTTTAGACTTGCGTCTCCAAATTTGTGCCTTGATCTGCCAAAGGTAAAGAGGAGAGGAGCGCATTGTAACCCTTGGTTACCGAAAAAGATACTTATCATTCTAATACACAAGAAAGCTAAACTACTACCCACATAACTCAAGCAGGTGACCGAGGCCACTTAGAAGATACCAACGAAAGACGACGATCTTACTAACGTCTACAATATGTCATGGAATTGGCGAAATATTTGAAGCTTGTGCATTAATAGCACAAAACATTGATGTGAAAATAATAGGAAAATGTCCAGCGTTAAACAGGATTTTAAGAAAATATATTGATTTCAACTAAGACCCAGTTTTTTATTTTTGTTTGGGATTTCAAGAATGGTATCTTTACTGAGACACAATAACAGGGTACTCTTTTACGTAAAAACACATTCAGGTATTTTTTATACATGTTAAGGTAAAGTAAGTGAGAACCGAACCGTCAATCCAAAACGAACAATCCAAAGACAATGGCAACATCAGAAACAAAAAAAGAAAAAGAGACACAACATGGGTACGGCACAGAAAAGAAAAATGAAGACATACACACACACAAAGATGAACAACGCGGACCCAATAAGATCAGGTGCACCGGTAGAGTTAGCATCTCCTGCTTCTTATAAGACACCCGCCGTGTTGAGCATGTCAAATCCGGTAGTAAAGTCCAATCCGGTAGAGGAAACAACAATTAAGCTGTAGAGGGAGGGATCTGTTGTCATCTGGGAAACAGATATCCCATAGCGGTCCACAAGAGGGTGATGTCGACCGTAAAACTTCTGGAGGGATGACTTTTGGGTAACATACCCTTGTTGAAGTAGCCTATTTGTGAGCAACCGGGCTCTGTCAAGGAAGTCACTGTATCGAACACAAGCTCTTGAATAGCGAATGAGCTGGGAGACGTAAACTCCATATGCCGGTATATATACTCCATATAAGACTACTTGTTCCCTTGTATCTGACTTTGTTTGTATTCAAGTAACTTTGCAAATTGTTTACAATATGGCCATATGCAGAAACATGATTAAAAGTAAGGTCTGTATTTAGTTATTTATTACCAGTGGTGGACTCTAAATCCCCGAGGGCATTCACCAAACCAGTAGTCAGTACTTCGGTTCTGACCGAAAGCCATTTTTATTTGGACACTTGCAATATCCTAATTTTTGTAAACTTGTTGAAGACTAAGGAGGATCACCCTCAAGCAAAACTCTGTCCTTAGCTGATTTTGGCTTACCATGTAGATCTTATTGGTTAATTGTTCTCACTTTTT
Organism: Modiolus philippinarum; assembly: GCA_002080025.1. NCBI lineage: Eukaryota > Metazoa > Mollusca > Bivalvia > Mytilida > Modiolidae > Modiolus > Modiolus philippinarum. Next base: position 27,131 of record MJUU01048422.1, on the reverse strand, counting down.
AAACATCTTTGAGTTTAAGGTCTTCCAAATATTTAAATTCTGTCTGCACTGAAGAGATATAAGTTGTCGAAAACAAAATTTACAGTCAGTTAGGTAATTAACACGTTCTTGATTGTCAGTAATAGGGTCTGTAATTCTCGTTCAATTTTGAAACTTCCGGGTTCAATTTTTGTACCTGGAAGTTGCATTTTGCACGACAATATATGACGTTGCAAACAAAAAATTGAACGTCATAATCCAAAAACGTCATATTTTGGCGAGAAACGTTTTCGAATTTCAATTTTATCGTGAAATCTCGGTGTCACATGACGAGACTTACAGACCCTTTACTAGCTAAAGGAAAGCAGTATACAAAATTTTAAATGAATACCTTCGGACAGATTTTAGAATTTTGGGATGTATATTTAACCATTATGAATAATACAAAAAAAATCTGAATACCATCAATCGGGAAGTTCATATCGATTAGCACTAACTCGCTTACAACGCTCATCTCTTGACAACAAAGCATACAAAAATTAAAAATAAATCCCTTCATACAGAGCGGAAAATTATCTTACTAGAAAGATCGGACGGAATGAAAGGCGAACACGTGTATTCCAATATATCCCCTCATTTGTCGAGGGGGTATAACTAATCGTGACTTTGGTGCTAACGTACTGATTATGTATTTGTAAGATTGTACGTAAAACGAGATGCCATTGATTGTGCACGACAGCACTGGAAGCGGCAGTGCACGTTTTGCAATCTGAGTTTCTTTGAAATGCAGTGTTTGATAAAGAATGCAGCATAGAGCAGACATGAAGATGCAGCACATGTGTTAAAATTCAAATAAATGAATGCAACAGTATTCATGTCTATATCCCGGGGGGATAACTCTCATATGTTTTATACGGGGACGTGCGGCTGGGGGTCCAAAAATTGTACCCGAATTAATACTAGATTATGATCGAAATCCATACCCGAATAAATACTGCTCTTATATATGACACCCATAAAAATACTAATGTACAATGTAAATTTATTGTATGATAAGAAGAAAAAGGGGCAAATTCTAACATAATATTTGTCAATTAATTATAAAATTGATATTTTCTAATGAATCTTCTCACAATATTTATATAAATACGAAATTGAAAAAAACAACCCAAATTAATACCAGATGTGTTGAAAATAGACCCAAATTAATATGAAAAGGGGAAAAATGAGCATCAAATATATACTAGAATTTGTAAAATAAGCACCCAAATTTGCCGCACGTCCCCGTATGCCAATATATCGGAAGTTACCCCCCTCCGGGGTCTATATAGCAAGTACAACAGCATACGCACATTCCAGGGTTTCAAAAACATAGCACAATACACACATATCAAAGATTCCGAATTACCAGGTACGGGAGTATACTAATTACGGAATTTTCAACGTTCTGCTGCAGCAACAGACATTTTTGGGTAAGCATTTGTAAAAACGTTAAAATGTTTTAAAAAGGTCATCATAACTTTTACAATAAAACAATAAAAACAGGAGACGAGGTCAGAAAATACAATGTAGTTACATACTTGTATAAATCCTCCTTCCTTTTGAAATATATTCACAATTTATTAGATACGTTTTGTTTAAGAATTGAATTCATTATTTTGAAGTTTCATTGGGGTATGAAAGTGTTGACCGAAGCACATTTTAGCACTTCATGTTGAAAATGTGCCCCCGATCAACCCTTTTCCTAATTCCTATGAAACTTAATACAGCTCATTAAAATTTATTGCAGTTGGAGTTTACATATGTGTTATTGTCATGTTCATTTACTCCATATCCTTTCGTAAAATATTTAAAAATAATGTATTCAATTCTTATAATTATATTTTAAAACCAAATTATAAAAGAAGATAGTACATCATGTACATTGGGATTCTATTTTTATAAATTAATCCGCCACGTTGTCATATGATCAAATGTGTTTAATGGGAATTGCAACAAGAACACATTGATATACCACGTAAGCGATATTCACTTATCAAATTGGCCGAATTCCAATGAATATGCATGAAATGTGTTTATTAAAATAAATTCATTTATTTATATGTATATCTCTCTTTTTGTATTGTAAAGAGTTCATTTAGCATCTTGTTCTCTTACTGATATTTGAGATTGGAAAAGGTTTTTATATATTAATGCAGCTGAGATTCAAGCGGATAAAATAACAAAACGTTACTAAAACAATCACAAGCCTGGCTTATATCAAATGTCTAAGTCTTTCATATGTACTAAGATACTAATATATTTCATCAAAAGCTGCCGATACTTGACTATTAATGATTTTTGCTTTGACACCAGCTATCGTTGTATGAAAGATAACTCTTGACAATATTGTATACATTTGGCCTATGATTTATTAAGAATATAAAATTGTGAAAAATATTACATTTCATACAGTTTTTTAAAGCTTATTGTATGTAGAAACAAATCGATGAAATTTTGTAGGCGAAACTATCGTAATAAACGGGTGTGTGGTCTTCGATATTGGGTACCCTTTACATTATTTAGCATCATGTCTATAGGAAATGTGTCTTAGAGGATCCTATAAAATTTAAAATATCATATTGACCCCACACTCTGAAACAAAACGAGTTTTTAATGGTAGAAGCTGCATAAATTAAGTAGTAAAATAAATATAATATTTACATGGTGGATCAGGGTTTAAATTAATAAAAACTGATTGAATTGGAGTTAAAGGGCGGTAATGCTAATCTTTAATAAAGATGATATGATCCGTTAAAAGTGTGGTACCTCTTTATATTGTCTTTTTCTTACGAAAAATATAAAATGCCTTCAAATTTGAATATTTCAGATGTGTTTGAATTATACTTTGCGCATTTTTTCATACTTTGAGCCTAGTTTTACACATAATCTGTGATATTTGCCGATTAATGATATTTTTACCATTTTTAATTGTTTCTTCAAACATAAAAGTAGTAAGAGCCCTGGCCACAAAGTGGTGGACGCCCTATAGTAATCCCTCTGTCCTTGCATCCATCCACCAATGTGTCCGTCCGTCAGTCCGTTCGTAACAAAGTCGTGTCCGGGCTATAATTTATTTGTCTTTTGAGATAGGTTATTGATATTTAGCATGTAAAAAGATCACTTCAAGTAACTAAATACCGAAGTCAGTGTGAATTTACTTTCTGCATATGCGCATTTCGACAACTTATGTCTCTTCAGTGCAGATAAAATCTAAACGTTTAGAAGACCAGGAACTCAAAGATGTTTAAAAACTGATAGAGAACAAATAACCAATATGATCTAAATGTAAAGCCAAATTCCGCTAAGGACAGAGCTTTGCATGAGGGAGATACTCCTTATTTTTCAACAAAATTTACAAAAATTTAGATATTGTTAGGTTTCAAGACGATGTGTCAGGTTTTTGATATTTTTCATGTAGAAAGATCACTTAAAGACAATGTCTCATGAACCATGACTGATGACCTTTGACCTTGACCCTTTTCCTTTAAGGTCAGATTATTGATTTTCTAATAACAAGAAATGTAAGGGCTATATCTTTTTATCTTTTTAGATAGACTTTTGATATGTTGCATATAGATATATCACTTCAAGACAATGTGTCAAGAACCATGATTTGTGACCTATGACCTTGACCTTTGCCTTCATGTTCAGATTATTGCTTTTCTAATGGGCTACAACTTTTTTTTCTTTTGAGATAGGCTTTTGATATTTTGCATGTAGGTATATCACTTCTCGACAATGAATTGCGATCCTTGATTGGTGACCTTTGACTTTGACCTTTTTCCTCAAGGTCAGATTATTGATTTTCTAATGACAAGTTGCTTTGATATTTTGCAAGTAGATATATCACTTAATGACTATAGGTGTCATGAACGGGATTGGTGTAACTATACCTTGACCATTTTTTTCAAGGTCAGATTATTGCTTTCTTAATGACAAGTTGTGTCAAGTTGTGTCATCTCTCTTGAAGTATACGTTTTATCTTTGATATGAAGATAGATCTCTTCTAGGGCATGGGTCCATTCTATGGTCCGTGACCCTTGACATTGGAAGTTGTTCTCAAGGTCAGATTATTGCTTTCCTTATGACAAAGTCTTGTACAGACTATAACGTTTTTGTCTTTTGAGATGGACTTTTGTATTTGGCATGTAGATTGATCGTTCAAGTCAAAGGGTCATATATCAATGTTGATGACCCTTCATTTTTTATCAATCAATCCTTTGCAACGGTAAATAAAACAAACTTTGAAATTTTTATTCAAACCTTGTATAGTCATTGTTATTGTGAGATATATTTTCAAACACGTGGGTATTACGTTCTGTTTACTTCTTGATAATTATGATTGTGTCCATACTTGTGTTTTGTCCACACTTGAATTGTGTCCACACACTGAAATGAATTCTTTTTTAACAAAGAAAACTTTCTTTAAGCCTACTTATGGAGTTAGTTAGCTTTTTAGAAATGTATTTCAATTGTTAAACATACAACTTCATTGATTTGTAACCATACAACTAGTTAGCTTTTTAGAAATGTATTTCAATTGTTCAACATAAACTTCAATGATTTGTAACCATACAAACATCGGTCCAGATATCATAACTTAAGAAATAAATTCTATCGATTGTTGTTCTCTTCTTAGATAAATATGATTATTTAATTGTCTGTTTACAATTTTAAGCTGAAACATCAGTAGAAATTTACATTTAAATTTATGTTGAATGCGTTAGTAGTTTTGAGATGTTGAATTTGTCTTATTTTGACCACCATATCAAAAATGGCTGTCACATGATCAAGTCACGTGATATCAATTTCATAGCCCTATATATATATATATAAAGGGCACTTCAAACATTTATATATTAATCAGATATTTTTGGGGGCTGAAAAAACGGCCTTACAACAACGGTTACCCCTCCTTTTATTCTTTTTCTCTTAGGTGGATGATAGTATCTGCACAACGAAACAAAATCAAATATATTTGTTTTTACCAAATTTAAAACCAACAGGGCATGATACATCAATATTTATAAATACACAAAACAATAATAAGATGAATACGTTAAACATACATATAGATATAGAAGTATGATGATAGATATCTGTCACAGCTGCACTCAAGTTGAAAATGATTTCAAATACCTAAGGTACAAGAGGCTTCCACAGTCACTTTTGAGATTGTTCAAATCAGAAGATACCAAGAGGTGATGCAGATTGGATATTTGTGTTGCGACCAGACAATAGAAGGGAAACAAAAAATAAATATTGTGAAGAAACAACGGACTTTGCCACAAGGTAAATTACAATACACGTCACACTTGAAAAAGTTGACAAAATGAGCTAACGATTATCTCAGTTCTGGGAAAAGTCAATCATGGTGACCTATTCTTTTTATTACAGATTTCAGTGAGTAGGAAAGGGTTTTCAATTGTGCCGAATCATAACAAAATTTCTATCTACTTTAACTTCCCGTTTTAGATAGTAAAATATCCACGTCTGTTCATAATAAAATTGCTATTGTCGCGCTTGTATTTGTACAGCCATTTTATCAAAAGAGCGATATAACTGTCTCAAAAACTTAAACACCAAGTTTAAAATTAATCAATGTTACAACTATCACAACAGAAGTTTTGCGATCGTTAGATTGTTTTTTGTTTCTATATCACTTTTAGGGTGACTTTTTGAGAAGGCTCAGGGTTTGTTATCGAACACCAACTATGACAAAACAGGACTGTTCATTGGCAGTGTGAGAGGTGTCACGCGGGGAGCAAATCGTGCTTACCCTTCGAGAACACCCGATGATACTTTCGGTTATTTTGTTAGAGTTCACTCTGTCATTGCTTTAGTTTCAGATCACATTATTTCATAAAGTTTTGTCTTCGTCGGAAATGCTCTCGTTTTGGTAGTCTCTATACTAGTAAAATTAACAGATGCTTTTCTTCTTTTACCTTGGTAGCGTTTGGGGATTAGAGAACTGGGTTTTATCTGGGTTTTGTGTAAATGTTTGAAAAATAAATGTTTGAAAAATAACATTAAAAAATCAGCTTCAATTCAGATCTTTCAACACCATATTTAAGCTGGCTTTGTGGTGGGTTTCACGAGTGGAAAAGATCATACTTACCCTTCAGTGAGTGGTGCTGATATGATAACTCCAATTTTTGTAGGGTTCGTACTTCTTGTGTCTTAGTTTTGTTGCTTTTGTGATCATTTTTGTTTATTTGTTTTGTCTTTGTGATGTTGTCTAAATTTATGTAAAATCTGAATGGCCATTGTTTTGCCCTTTTTTATTTAGACTTTTCCACTTACTCCCTTTTCTGCTTCGGTATTCATTTTCCGATTTATTTATGGTTTGCAGGTGAGTCGTGACAGTAATCACGAGTTTTCCACAAATTTCAACCCGTGGTTGCTTTTAATGTAGGTCGGATATGTCTTCGGCCAATTTGAATTTCTTTTTGCATTCTTTAGAGTTTATATAGGTTAAATATACAACATTTTCATTGATAAATCACAAAAACCAAAATAAAATGATAAAATTCTAATGTATAATCATGTAGATGGAGTACATAAAACATTGACAATATTTTCAGTTGTAAGGAAATAATTCATATAGATATCACTCTTAAAGATTTCGTTCGTCAGAAAATGTTGCTTTGTGCTTGTTTGCTTGGCTTACCGGATATTTTATGACATATTGCCAGTCAGGTAACTGCCAGAGTGCTTACATCATTAGCCATTGTAGATCAAGGAAATTTATACTATTTTAGAGGGTAGGAGTGGGGGTATCCTTCTGATGGTTAACGGTAAAAAATTAAGCCAAATGACGTTAACGGTCATTTTTATGCCATCACGCTAAAATTTGCTAGATATTTCTTAAAAAAAAATGCCTTGACGATTGACGATAATTTTTTTCTCCAAATGACGATAACGGTACGAAATTCAAGTAATTTCACGAATCACGCTTATATATTTTTAACGATTAACGGTAAAAGTTTGAGCCATTTGACGTTAACGATAGCTGAAAAGAGGCATTTGACGGTTAACGATAAAGGACATTCATACCCTCATTTTAACTCTTCATGTACGAAACTGTCATTAGAATCATTACACATTCTTAAAAAGAATTGTATAGCATCCAGGTAAAAGGAATCTGAAATGGCACTATGTTTTGGAACGGCGTTATAATTAATGGGAGGAACATTCTTCTTGATTAAAATCAGTTCATTCTTAACTTCTGCAAAACATTCTCATAAAATCTGTTGAAATAACTTGACAAATTATTTTTCAGGTCATGTTATATGTTATTAACAAGACAGTGTAAAGAATATTATATGCCCAATCTTTGAACTTATTTTGGCATACCCCAATATTATTATATATAATAATATCATACATTAGAATATAACTGCTAAAAGACAAATACCGGTAACTCCAGATTTATCAAAAATAGGGCTGTAAAATCAGTAGTTTGTACTGAATAAACAACAGTTGTCTCTCTTTTTATGATAGACGTTGTATGGAATTTAACGCCTCTTTCAGCAGCTCACGATCACTTTTAGTAATAAAGGAGGCCGGGGTACCAGGAGAACCACTGACCCTTAGGTAGGTAATTGACATACCTTATCGGCTGTAAATCGAGTGTACCATTTTTGTGATTTACATGAGGCGCGCGAACTCAAAACAAAGAGAAGGTAGGATCTACAGATAATCTAGCTACTTTAACTACTCGGCCCCCCAGGCCCCAGGACTACAGTTACATATATTATGAAGAGAGTTTTGGCCACCCAGGCCCCAGGGCTAAAGTAACATAATATGAATAGATATTTCTTATACCCGATTATGCTTCTAAAGTGTTTTTTCCGAAAAGCATAGTAGATATGAATTAATTAGCTCATTATTCTTCAAGTATATGTAATTGTGTTTCAAATAAGCACTTAATATACCTATCAAATAGTTCATGGCAATGAGGGACATATTATTACGGGCCGCCACGAGGCGGTCCGTTATTTGATATAGGATTTGTCCGAATGACATGTTTTACCGCGGAATGAATATAGTTGATGGTACATGTAAAAAAATTACAAGTCTCAAAAAATAATGATTTTGATGTTTCAAACTTTCAATTTTTTTTAAATCAATTTTAATGTCTTTCATCATCATATACCTGAAGTTCTCAGTTAAAAAACATGGTTGTCATAGATACATGAATGTTTTGGAGCAATATTTAGAATCGATTTTTAATCGGATGCCTTGAAGGAGTTGAAAAAGCATGCTTGAAATAATGTAATCACCATGTTGCAATTTATAATAAAGTTTAATTCCATCTTTATTATCGATTCAAAATATACATTGTGATAGTTTATACAAAGTGTAAACACATGTACAATAAATACATGTAGATTATCAAAACAAAGTGATTTTTTTCTCGCGTAACGGGTTTTTAATTTATAGCGTAAATTCGTTCCACACATTTCCCGCGGATTTATTCATAATCATATAAGCGTTTGAGAGCACGAATTTAAGGTACCCTGATATGCAACAAATGTCACAGGCAACAAGACATAGGACTTGCTTTTCAATCATTCACAGGCACTGACACTGTCAGCTTTTATATTTTGTGATCTGCTCTCATTTAAGAACATACATATCAATTTTGTTCACAATTGATTCACAATCTTAATATTGCAAACTCCCATGAAAAATGCAACACTTTTGAAATTTCAATATTAGGCGGCCTATAATCTGACGCTTGCGTCAATAATTTTCTTGTATAATATGGACTGGGCTGCAGGTCCATATACTGTTATATGGTCCGGCATGCAGCGTTAACAAAGCCAAATAAGACAAATATAATACTTAGTAGTAAAGTATAATATTATTTCACATCATTTCAAAGTATGTTCATGTTAATAAAGTCACGGTGTCACAGAAATGAACTGTTAACTACAGGACTGGTGTACTTGTTCTTGGATAATTTTCATATTGATGCACTAAAACTACTTTCAAATTTTCGAATTTTTATTTTTGTAATTTCCAAAAGTTTTTCTGACCACCTGTTTAAAGTGTCCACATCTTATATTTGTATTATGCCAAATTGTCTTGTAACTGACTCGATTGTATATATCTGTTCATAATTTTTTTGTATGGCAACAAATGGCAACGATTTTAACAACTCTTTGCCAGTTATGTTTTGTATGTTGATGATCCCGCATCTAAGACAAAGGCAAATATTCATGAATGTAGCGTTGTTCCACGTTTAGCAATGAATTCCATTCATACCGGTGCTAAGGGTCGTCTCTAACTTTCTATAAGGTATGAAAAAAACTCATGTTTCAAGACATCATGGGGACATCAAGATGAAGAACAACAATAAAAGCGTTGTTCAGCTTTTACCACGTATTTGTAGAGACTTTGACTTAGATTCATTCTCTTAATATCTTTTCACAGTTTTTTTAACAAATAAGCAAAAATAAATGTTGATTAATCCTTTCCAAGAGAGCTCTGTTGCGTTGAAAAATGCTGCCTCCTCAGTATATGTAACTAATGCCTAAATGTTGCTAAATACTTACACATGCCATAAGTAATGTAAATTCTTTATTATGTATGACATGATTTTCTCTGTACATGCACTGTCTTTTTGAAAAATGTAGCTATACATTTGAAGAAATAATTTTGTAGCATACCACAAGGCCGTCGATGTTACTAATATTTATAACAGCTGAATTGACAAAAACCATCACCAATTTAACGGGTGTGCTCAAATTCAGAATATATAATAAAATTATTGTCCCGTTCTATATAAAGTGAAATGACTATCAATTAATGAATAGGAATTTTTTTTCAAACTAAGAATTAGCAAAGTGTTTCAGAGTTTTTGACTTCCATTTTTTCTCAATAGTACAAAATCTTGATTAGCGCAACTAACATTTCGTAATGCCTCGACCATTGCATGTTGACCCGAATAATTAGATCTTTTGAAAAGTGACATATTTTCCTGTAATTTTAAGTCCCGATGACTACATGGATGGATTATTTGAATTGCAATACAGGGATTTGCTCAGCTGAGTATATGGTGCATTAGTATTTAAAAGTGTTACGTAAACAGCAAAATCATCACTTTGCCTTATCACACCGTACAACCGCTTTGTATCATTTTGATCATCAGCCGATTGATACGATCATCGATGTTTGTTTACATCCTGAGAAGTGAAATAGTGGTGTTACGATTTTTGAAATTGATTGTCATTTTTAGCAGAACCATGCATTGATTTGGATGTAAAAATGAAGATTATAAATCACATAATGAAAACAATAAATTACTTTTTATAACATGTACATTTTGGCAGACTTTAAATCAAATTTACACTGAAAATCACGCAAAAATCTCAGATCTTGGACTTCAATTCCTTATTCCATACAAATTCGTACTTAAAAAGTTATTATTCAGCATCAGCACTAAAGATGCATCTTTTACCTTTATTTCTATGTATATGATATTATTCAAATGTCAGGTGTTCTTGTTTAATTTGACATTACTTGACACAACAAGAAGAAAATAAAATACAATCTCCGACCGATACATGAAACGATCAACAGCAGATTTTATCTAAGTGAAGATACAGTCAACAGCCGTAAAAAACGATCAAATGACAGTAATTCCATTTTATACCCATCCAAAACGAAGTTTAGGGTACAATGGTTTCAGTTTGTGCGACTTTGAGTTTGTCCCACTGTGTGTCTGGCTATCAATCTGAGACAGACATTTTTGCCTGTTGTAATCTCGACCCTCCTGCGACCATCTTCAGAATACCTGTTTACAATTATGTCAGGATAGTAAGTACCATATAAGGCTGTGCAGTTCATTTTTAAGATGGATTCATCAAATATTGAAAAAATTACGTCTATTTGGAGATTTCTGTCCGGAGGTTATCTCTGATCCTACTTAAAATTTCTTTTTTTTTACGAATTCTGCAAACCTATGGACTTTTCATTTATAAAGTTTGATAATCAATGATTTTGATAAGTTCAGAGATTCAAGAAGCCAAGAATATCCCACTCCTTTTTAACTGCAAGTCAGATTCAAACCATACTTCCAAATTATCTTGTTTACAGGATCAGGTAATGCACCTTATACTTAAAAATAATTTACTGATTGAAATAGTTCTCTAAAAGATATCAGTCCCTTTTCGAGAATTTTGAAGTTTCAATCGGACTGTGATTCGAGATTCTTTTTCCATTTACTGGGATGAACATTTCTTTTCAATATATACGACCTTTCAATAGCAATTGCTGTTGAATTGCTACACATGACACTAATGGTTTGGCGCTCCATAAAAGCTACAACTTCTTAAGAAGTACCTGTACAAAGTCAGGACCATAACGATTTACTTTTTTTCTGCTGGTTTTGCACATTATTAGTCTTTTTACCCTTTGAATTTCGCATCCTGAAAATTCTGTTCGGTAATTTTGTAGTTACCCTTATGAACTGATTCTAGAGGCTTGCCGAGCCATTTATAGCTCATTTATTGATAATTTGTTAGTAATGTTTATAATAATTTAATATCGAATATAACAAAAGGAATTTGGCACAAGTTTTTCAAAGTTATGTAGTCCGTTCCCATTCATATTATTTATTATAAAACAAATTCTATATGAAAATAGAAAGGAACATATACAAAATTGAAGTCAATAATTGGTTTATGTTTATACAAGAAATACATAATAAAGGGTTTAAATATGAAAAAGAAAAATAAAGGAAAAAAGACTAAAAATTCTAAAATCAATTCACACATTCTGTTCACATGACCATCTCATTGCACCTCATGCTTGGATTTTTTTTCTCATTTCAGCCTTAATACTTTCAACAACTTAGATGCAAATGCTTTAGTCGGACCTTGCGGAAAACTCTAATTTTCAGTCCTTCCATGTCATATACTTTTTTGTTTGATGTGTACTCTTTCCTGTAATCCAGTGGTGGATCCAGCGGGGGGCCAAGGGGGCACGTGCCCCCCCCCCCTCCCCGGCACAAGTGATCAAAAAATTTTGTTGTTGTTGAAATTGAGGTTCAACCTTTGACCTCCAGTACAAATTGTAAATGATTGGTCTCTATAACCTTTAACGTTGATCATTTAAGTATTGATCTTTATTAACTTATCGGGTTGTTTGTACAATATTGTACAACAATGACTAACAAGAGAAAGATCACAGATTTCTTTTAAAAAAACCAACATCAAAGAAAAGCTTTGTTTATTTAGTATATTTATTAAAACAAATTATCAAAAATGTCATAATTAGGGTACCTTGTCATGGCTGGACAAATGGACGCATTTCAATTGGGCGGATATTTTAATTGCCAGTATTTTCAATTGGGCGTTTTTCAGTTTTGCAATTTGGCGGAGATGCTTTAGAAGTGCAAATTGATATAAAGTAAATTTGGTGACATGACGCGAGTTCTTTAAAGTTGTGGGATACAGATTTCAAGCCCGAAAAGACATGTAAATATGCAGTTTATCACAATGTTTTACTTTTAAATATTATTTGAAAGACAACTTTTATCTCTGTGGTTGAAAGATATAGTAAGAAACAGTGCTCATTTAAGTCTGCTTTTTTAAAACGGCGCTTGCATGTAATTTGATGTCTAAACTGATTTAATGTCTATTTTTGAAGGTACTGTATCTATATCTTTTATCAAATATATGTTATAATAAGCGTATGTTACATGAAGTAAATATTTGTCAATAAAGTTTTTTTTTTTCTGTGAGGGTTCGTGAAAATCAACCTTGAAAAAAAAAAACACTTAAAACGTCGATAATATCAAATAACTTAAAAAAATCACATGGCACTCGGAATGGATTAAACTACAGTTCTGCTTTCGTTTGTTTTTTTAAGATTGTTTCGTCAATTTTTATGGTAAATCCGTCTACTCGAAAAACAAAGCGAAATCCGCCGAGTTGCAAATTATTTTCTGCCCAATTGAAAAACCTTTTCCGCTCAGTTGAAATACAAATCCGCCCAATTGCAAAACAACCGGACAAATTAATGACACTTTTATAACCACATACCTGTAATTCTAATTAATTGAACATTTAATTAGATAATTTTAAAGATAAGTTGAAGTACTATAAGCCTGCATAATTTTAAACGTTTTTTGTAGTATTTCACTTCTTTCGTTCGGTTACATTCAGTAATTGTGTCACCAGCACGGATCAAACATAACTTGAACCTTTTTCGGGATGACAGGATTGGAAGTTTATAAGCCATGTCTGGAATTCAGGATATCTATCATTTAAGCCTGGGATTTCTGGAAATAAATGCACCAGGAATCGGGATTTCATTAGTTTTAAGTTCCTTTGTCGTCAGTCGGGATTTAGTACAAATGCAGTCGGGTTTCTTGGATGAGAGCCCCTTCGGTCCCCTTATAAAACTCTCAAGATAATGTTACCATTTCCTAAGGGAGCAACCATTTGATTTTTATGGGGGGGGGGGGGGCTATGGTCAAATTTTAAAAAAAGGCAGGACGGTTACCTATAGCAAAAAAAAATCCAGGATGACTATGCGGGTTAATCCATGACAGGCTTGGAACAAAAATAAAAAGCCAGGATAGAAGTTACACATACAAAAAAAAATCCAGGATGAAAAATTTGACCAAAGCCCCCCATAGAAATCAAATGGTTGCTCCTAAACAGTAACACATTAAAATAATTGTGCTAGGAATATAAACTTCAAGCCAAATTTAGCAATTCTAAAGTCCCTTTACTTCTTCGCTTCGGTCATGATCTCCTGAAACCTTTTTTTTTCTCCAAAACCAATGAATACATAGGTTACAGAGCAATTGTTATACACGAAAAACGTAAAAAAACTTTCAGTTCAAGAGTTTGGTGATGACTTTCCTAGGTTTCGCTTTGACAAAGGCCTTTTGATAATTAACAGCTCAGTAACGCAGGCCTGAAATCTGAACTCATGAAAAATACAAACCGGCTATTTCATTGCCGCTGACGAATTTTCTGGAAGAACTAGATCATTTCAGCACAGTTCGTTAGTCTGTGCTATTCACCACAGCTGAATGCAGCATTTTGTATGTATTGTGCTCTATTTTCAACTAACACTCACAATGGAAAACTGGTCAGGCGCAGATCCAGACAATTTGAAAAGGGGGTTCCAATGAGAAATTTGGCCGAGAGGAGCGAGGGGGTATTTTTAAGTAAAATTCAGGATATTTATTAAAAAAATATTATCGTCCAAAAAAGGGAAAGGGGGTTCCAATCCCCGTAACCCCAACCTTGAATCCGCATATGCAGGTGAAAAATTTGTAAACTTGAATTTATGTTGTGCCCCCCCGCCACTCAGTACTCTGGATCCGCCCCTGTAATCGATTTAATTACTCAGTGAACTCCCATTCGTTTACTTACCGTCATTTAAATAACACAATATCTGAATGTATCAAGTTCTACAGATGGTCGTTTTTACAACTTATGTATCGTTAGTGCAGATAAAGGCAAAACAATGGGAAATCTCAACAAGAGTCTCAGAGAGCCTGTATCGCTCCCTTGGCTCCAAGAGGATCCAATGTTTTCATCTGCCAATGATCAAACAGTACCTCATGTACTTGATACTTGGTATTTTAATAAACATGAAATACAAATGTAGACGTTTCTCATCTACAAGAGAAGATCTCTTAACATTTTTCAAGCATGGGATCAATAGCAAGAACCTTGGAATTGTTGCAAACCTTAAAGGAACCCTTTTTACAGGGGACAATCCAAAAACTTGTGATCAAGTTTGAGCCCAAATGACCAAGAAAATTCAAGGGAGAAGATTTTTGAAAGTGCTTCCATGAGCCCTAATGTTAAACTTTGTTCCCTGCTGGTGACCATTCTGGAATAAGCACCCTTTTATAGCCCCGATTTGCGGAAGGTAATGTTCATAATGTCCTAATGTCTGTCCGTCTCCAAAAAGATGGTATCCTCTTCTCCTCATAAAGCACCCAATGGAATTTCTTTTAAATTATGCAGGAGCTTCATCACATATTGTAGATGCGATTTATGCGTTTTGTTTTCCAATAAATACTTTTTTTTCAGATTTTTGACATGTTTTTTACTTTGCCATTGCAGCTCAGTGCAAACCATATGGTGACCAATTGGTATCCCGTACTCCCCTTAACCACTGGTCAGAATTTCATGAAACTTGTGCAAGACCTTAGTTACATGTTATAGATTTGCACTATGTGTTTTGCTTTCCAATAATTCCGTTTTTTTTAAAGATTTTTGCCATTTCTCACACGTTGTCATTTTAGCACAGTGCCAAAAGCTTATATCCACTGCTCCTCTTAAACCACTGATTGGAATTTTATGACTTATGGAGGAGCTTAATCACATATTTAAGATGTGCACTATTTATTATTTTTTTTCCCAATAATTCCTTTTTTCAGGTTCTTTTTAGAAAATTCACGAAGAGGTCGAAGTGGGGCTAGGGATCCATGGCTCATAAGGCCACAGTAACTCTATAGTTTAACATGAAAGAATATTTGAATGTGGGTCAAATGCTAACCTTTGTTACCCCGCTGACACAATCTTTACATAGGGCTGAATAAAAACATTTTGGTTTGCTGGGGGCCACCAAAACACTGTTATGACCAAGTTTTGCTCCAATTTGTCTAGCAGTTTCAGAGAAGACCTTTGAGTGTGTTTTTCCATAAGGCCATGTGTTTTTCCATAAGTCCAATGTTTATCTATTTTCCCCGCTTGCAGTCATATTAGATATAGGGCGAATATAAAAAAATCACCTTTTTGCACTGCCAACAAAGGACTATTGTGGCAAAGTTTGGGTCCAATTCCCTAAAAATTGGGTCCAATTCCAATTCTAAGGGGAAAAACGTTTTAAATGTTGAGTTAGCTTGTGTCAAATCTTTCCTTTAAACAGCTAAAGAATGTTGTTTCCTCTACACGATTTGACTTCACTATCGGATTTGACACGTTCAACACAGTGAGTGTCCTATAAGAAGCAGGAGATGCTTATTCTACTGGTGGATCAGATATCACTCATGGTTTATAAATTGAGTCTGTGCTGTTAATCTGTATGTATGTCTCCAATTTTTGTTTATGTGCAATACTTATGAGATGTCTTTGTATCTTTGGGTTTCCACTATTTTCAATGCCTTTGGATTATTCTTTTTTAGACTGATAGTTCGGTTCTTACTTACTTTGCTATGTACCACGACTTTGATTTTTGTTATGACCACATCATTTAAACCTTCGGTATTTCACTGTCATGTCAAGAAAAACATTCTCTTTGCCTTGTCCGTTCCAAATTACATGGAAAGATGTTGATCAAAATTTTTCTTTGCATGTAATGATCCAAACTTGATTCATAACATTTAAGAAATTAACAAATTGAAAAAAAATCATTTAACAGCCGTGGAACAACACAGATGTGTGGAAAATGGATCTTTGTACCCCGTGTATTTTTAACCTACAATTTTGTAAGAGAGGTCACGTCACATGATGAAAATTGAAAGTCGTTACTAAAAAGATGATGAATGCTCATTATTCGGTCAAAATTTAAATTATATATACTAAAGAAAGTCCGAAACCGTAAGTTGTATTATAGCAGCTCATCCAATCCCACAAAAGTTTTTACAACATGAAACTATATATACCGCCTTGTTATATATCATGCAGTTTACCATCTCTGTACTCCAAAGCACGTTCATTCTCATAAAAATTTACTTTTATGCCCCGGAAATAATTCAGTAAACGAACTTTTGTCGTTCACAGTTGAGCTGCTGTCTACTTTGAATTAGTCCCAGACTTGTTTAAGTCTAGTCATGTAACACCCGTGTGAATTTAATCAGTTTCAATTGAATGTAAGGTATGGATGCTCCTAAGGCATTTTTTACTATCATACTAAATCATCAATATTATATTTTTTTGGAAATTGACCTTTTTTTATATATAAATAACCTTTTGAAATGCAGTTTTGTCCTCTTAGATATATCACAACACAGCCGTTGATCGTAGGTGATCTCTGCTGAGGATCGTAACATTGAATAAAATGAATCGGCCGAAGATCGTATCCTATTTTTCACATGTAGTGTCGAGTAAAGTCAAATTACACGAAAACAACAAACATTTGAATACTGCAGCATATATCAAAAGGAAGGTAATAGATGCATTTTTAATACTGATGTTAAATAATACTTTGTTAAATACCAAGTTCTGTGTAATAAGTGATTGAAGTTCATGATGTGAGTTTTTTGTAAGATTATCAGTATAAATTTGATTCAAAGTCCTCCGAAATGTACATGATATAAGAAAATTATCTATTGTTTTCATCATGTAATATATAATCTTCATTTTTACATCCAAATCAATGCACGGTTCTGCTTAAAATGGTATTAAATATCAAAAATCTTAACACCACTATTTCACTTCTCAGGATGTAAACAAACATAGATGATCGTATCAATCGGCTGATGATCAAAATGATACAAAGCGGTTGTACGGTGTGCTACATTCTAAATTTTGTGTGTTCATTCTAAATTTTGTCCGTTAATTTTCCTTTGATCTTCCTTGCTTTAACATACATGTTTGTTAACTTTGCAACATATTGGTTAGATCAGCATTCAAATCTGTTGATATAAAATCAACGTCCGTTAGTTTTACTTTCGAGTCTGTTGATTTAATTTAAACTTTCAAGTCGTCTTGTGGCACTGTTAAAGTCCACTATCTCGTTGAAGTCCACAAAACGGCTTGTCCATAACAAATTGTCGTTAAAGTCCACAACGCTATAAAGTCCACAAAATGACATCCGCTAATGTCCACAAAAAAGTTTCACTGTAGTACATATGTCCACAATTTTTTTTATTTGGTATAATATATAACAATTAGGTAGATCGTCACCAAAAGTGAGTATTTAAGTCTTTGAATTGTCAAAATGGGCACAGTTTCCATGGAAACTTAAAAAGAAGGGAATATTTAAATTGTTAAAATTGGATGAAAATCGACAACAATATTTGCTAGCTTGCATAAAAGTGATTTTTATCTTAATATTTTAAAAATTGCTGTCGTTGTCATGGAAATTGAGAACAGTCGGGACAATTAAAAGTACTCCAGATTCGATGAAAGTTGACAGAAATTTGTTGATTTGTATTCATAGAAATGATTTTTTTGTGTTGAAATTTTCAATATGGCTAACGTTGGCATGGAAACTGAAAAAGTTGGAAAATTGGAAGTGCTCCAACTTTAATGTCATATTGGTGTTTGAATGAGTCAATTATATTTGTAAATAAAATTTTGTGAATAAAACGTTGAAATAGTTAAATTATGTCTTTGTGCAGACATAACTGATATCAAACATCCTGTATTCTAATTAAGGGCGAAGTACTGTTTACTATTCAAGCCGGTAAGTCATATATGTGTCACAAGTAATGCGGGAGAAACTAACCGCCGGCACCTGGGCTGCCATGAACATATGTGTCATTGGTGGCTCCAGAGCTGAGTTTAGGATTGACCCCGCCCCTTTTCTGGAAAAAAAAAATCAATTTTAAATTTCGTGCAGAAGTTAAGTAAAAATTGATAAAAACCACCAAAAAATCAAATGGAACCCCTTCCTTTCTTCGCAGACTGGATTCGTCGGTGTGTGCTGATAAAAATGCATTCATTCGACTTTTACGGTACTTTTTAATGGCTTGAAATACTAAAGGGCAAGGCTATAAAGTGGCATTTTTCATATTAATTATGTCCAAGGAAAGTCTTATTGGGTTGCGCAAAGCAATATTGGTCCAAGGCAATGACAATCATATAGGGTCTGTAAGTCTCGTTCAATTTTGAAACTTCCGGGCACATACTTTGTACCCGGAAGTTGCATTTGTAACAAAAACATGACGTTTCAAACAAAAAATTTGGACGTCATAATCCTGCAACGTCATATTTTGGCGGGAAAAGTTTTCAAATTGCAATTTTATCGCGATTTCTCGGTGTCACATGACGAGACTTACAGACCCTAATGGTACTATACAGAGCCTTTATTTTCATTAACAATTAACAATGAAGGGGTATGAAGTAAATGAAAAAAAGACAAAGTCTCTACAAATACACGGTAAAACTAAGCAATGGAACAACGCTTTTATTGTTGTTCTTCACCATGAGGCCTTCTCTTAACTCATACATCATGGCAAGTTTACGACGGCCCCTAGCTCTGGTTTGAGCGGAATTTGTTGCTAAATTTCAAGCAACGCTATGTCCATGTCTTTTTTACCCGTCGATCTATCATGTCTATGGATGCAGCGTCGTCAACAAACATCAACTTAAATGGCAAAGTGTTCTTCCATATCTATCGAAGGACGAAAGTTCGTTGAATTCGACCAGTTTTCTGCTTATTGTGCCGGAATATTCCTCTTCTAATCAGATCTACACAACCTTTTTGTGAGATCTGATTCAAATTGGAACACTTTCCTCCCCTTTTACAGTTTCCATGCCACCGGCAGCCACATTTCAAAATATCAACACAACAAAATCAATTTTATAAACAAACAATAAAAAAGGGATATTGAGTAAATGCATACTTGACAATGTCTCTACAAATACATGGTAAAACTAAGCAATAGAACAACGCATTTATCGTTGTTCTTCATCTTGAAATTACCACGAGACCTTCAACAATGAGTTTGCTCATACTTTATAGCAAGCTCAAGACGGCTCATAGGATCGGTCTGAATGGAATTCATTGCTGGATGTCGAAGAACGCTACATTTATGTCTTTAATCGCAATGGATGCTGTCTTGTCAACAAACATAAATTAAACTGCCACAGTGCTCGTACAATCACTGTCATCAATTGCCCGACAAATGCACTAGTTGACAAGTACAACATATAGAAATCATCAAATCCATTGTAAGAAAAACTTGGAATTATAAACAAGTGAGATATGGGCAATAAACATTTCAAAATAAAAAAAAAATATCAAAATAATAAAATGCCAATATTTGAAAGGATGATAGTATATTAATATGCATGCTAGGCAACTTTCAGCTAATATGGTGCAGTTTTTATTTTCCCTCCTTTTCTCAGTTTCTAACCGAAGCCATTCTTTAGACCATTATTCATTTCTATGGATACTAGGCAACATTCCTGTCAATTTCATCCAGTCTTGAGCATTTTTAATTTTCCAATCTTTTTAGCTCACCTGGCCAATGGCCATGTGAGCTTTTGCCATCACTCGGCGTCCGTCGTCCGTCCGTTAACATTTATTCAAAGATCTTCTCCTCTGAAACTACTCGGCCAATACTAACCAAACTTGGCCGCTGTTACTAAAAATAGAACATGGGGGGGGGGGGGTAAAATGCCGTTTTTTGTAAATTACTCGAAAACCGTTAGATATCAAAATTCTGACGAAGTAAAACTGATCAGCATGATGAGATCTACCTGCCCTGCAATTTTGAAGAAAATCCGTTTACCCGTCTTGGAGTTATTGTCCCTTTTCCGTGAAATTTTCAGTTTTTCTTTACTTTTAGTCTTATATATTGAAAATCGTAGAAGATAGAAATGAAGTTTATATAACAAAAATGGTCAGCATAGTTAAATCAACATGTGCTGCAATTTTGAAGAAAATCTGACAACCCACATAGGAGTTATTGCCGCTTTTTCGTTAAATTTTCACAATTTTTTACGTTTTTACTTTTATTTCAAAAACTGTTTGAGATCAAGGTTAAATGTGAATTGCAAAAGTGTTGAGGTTTTCCAGTACTACAATTTTTACATATGTCCAGCAGTTCGCATCTCATCCAAGATGGCCGCCAGCAGGGAAGATAGTTTAACATAGGACCCTATGGGAAATGCATTCAAAGATCTTCTCTGAAACCACCGAGCCAATGGGGACCAAATTTCGTCACAGTAGTCCTTGGGTGGTCTCCTTTTAAGTTTGTGATTTTTACATTTGTACCTCATCCAAGATGGCTGCCAGCGTGGAGCACAGTTTAACATAGGGACTCTATGGGATATGCATTCAAATGTCTTCTCCTCTGAACCCACTGAGCCAATTGGAACCAAACTTGGTTACAATAGTCTTTAGATGTTTTCCTTCAAAGTTTGTGATTTTTTATGTTCATACCTCATTCAAGATGGCCGCCAGCAGGGAACATAGTTTAACATAGGGACCCTATGGGAAATGCATCCAAAGATCTTCTCTGAAACTACCAAGCCAAACTGAACCTTCTTACCTCATCCAAGATGGCCACCAGAGTGGAACATAGTTTAACATAGGGACTCTACGGGAAATGCATTCAAATGTCTTCTCCTCTGAACCTACTTAGCCAATTGGAACCAAACTTGATTACAATTGTCTTTGGGTGACCCCTTCCAAAGTTTGTGATTTTTAGTTTGTACTTCATCCAAGACTGAAAATGTAACATATGGTGAACTGATTTATAGTATGAATGGATGGTCTATTGGTGACAATGAATAAAACCAGTCACCAGGTGAGCGATACAGGCTCATGTGAGCCTCTAGTTTCAGTCTCCATGGCAACGGTAGCCATTTTGAAAAATCAAAGTTTTTCAGGTAGTTCGAGCCTGAAATACCAGACAGATTTTTTTTTATTTTAAGATATTTTGTAGGTCTTAGTCCCTTTGTTCGATCATCTTTTTCTGTTACCAGGCTTAGAAATTCAAGCCGAATTCAGCATTTTTCAGCAATATTTACAAAGAATATATAGGGACTGTGAGAACAGGCTTATTATTTAGCTATCATATGAAATAAATATCAGATAGATTTTTTTATTTTTTGATATTTCAGAGATAAATACTTCAGCTATATGCTGAGCTTAAAAAAATCTATATGTCATCGTTTGATTTAGAGAGATATTTTATATAGTTAAAGTAATAGACAATATTTACGGGAAAAGGGAGCTAATTGGCGGGAAAGTGTATGACACTTTATTATTACGTCACAATGAAAAGGCCAAATAAGGAATATACCGGTTTGAAAATCATGTCAATTCCGCATCCGACTTGTGTTTCACAAATGCGCCAGTCGAATGCTCCGTGTATTAGTGTCGATCTACCTTAAATGCTTACTTTAGGATGGTGATCTATCTTGATGTTGTATATTATACGAAATGAAACATTTTGTGGATATAAGAGGAAAATTTTGTGGACTTGAACAGAACTTCTCGTTGTGGACTTTAACGGATGTCATTTTGTGGACTTTAGCGTTGATGTGGACTTTAAAGGCAATTTTTATGGACCTAATCGGTGTTTTAGACTTTAGCGGAATATGGACTTTAACAGTGCCACATCGGCGTCTGCTAGTTTTAGTTAAGTCTTTTAATATCGTTAAGCTATAAAGTTTCTAAGTAATGTTATTATTGCTTTTTTGTTCCATGTTGACGTCTTTTTATTCTACTTTCGTCGCCCATGTAAACCTTATTGAGAACATGTAAACCGGGGAGTTATCATGAACTAAAGCCATGATAGAATTCTCCCATATTATTGGTCAAAAGCATATGATAATTTCTCTGATTATGCAAATCATTTTGTTCCATGTTCACCTAAATGTGTATACAAGAATTTTCTCGGTGAGAAACAATACACTAGGAAGTCACGTATTGGAGGCATCATTAATCACCAAAAGATAGTGAAAAATTTAATTACTTTGTGTACGTTAAAACTTTTTAAATATATTCAAGAGATATGAGTAATTACGGATTTGTCTGAGAAATTAATTTCCTTTAAATCTTGAATGATTTTTCGTCTGTATTTTTAATATTATTTATGCTTCATCCACTTTAAAGTACAGCGGCAAAATTCAAAATGTTTAAAAATGACAAAAACATATTTCCCGATACCTTTCGAAGAAGTTTAATATGTTGCAATATACAAATAAAAAAATTTAAGCTTACATAAGGTTTTAAATCTAAGATTTTTAGTCTGACGTTTACTCTCAATCTTTAAAAAAGGACAAAACAATCATTTTTTTAATATAATTTATCATTTCATTGACCTACATTGATTTGAATTTCACGTTTGTTGATTTTTCAACAACTATTGACTTTAATTTGACGTCTGTTTGTTTTAATTTCGAGCTACTTTGTTCATTTATTAACCGGTAATTTTCAATTTTGTCGACGTCCGAAAGATTTGATCTAGAGTGTTTTTTTTTTTTCGTTTTAAGCTGTTAATTGTTTAATTTACAACTATGTTGTTAAAAACACAATGAAAGTATATGAAGATAACATGGTAAAATAAAGCAATGGAACAACGCTTTTATTGTTGTGTTTCATCGTGAAGTCACATTGAGGCCTTCCACAATGACCTTTGCTCATACCTCATAGTACATGTAATTTCAAGTTTGGCCTTAGCACTGGTTTGAGTGGAATTCATTGACAGATGTTGAACAACGCTACATCCGTGTATTTTTATCTATGGATGTGGGATCGTCAACAGACATGAAATTAACTGGCATTGTTCTTACAACCGCTGTCATCTGTTGCCAGACAATAATATTAAAGGAAGACAACCAAAGGGCACTCATCGAGTCAATTGCAAGAAAACGTATCAGTTTTTTATTGTTGTTGTTCGTTTCGATTTTGGCGTCTTTTTTCCTCCTTTCGCTACCCATACATTAGAATATGAGTACCTATGACACAGGCCTTCGTCAAAATTGAAATTTGCGTTTTAATCATAATGTTGTTTGTTGTAAGCAAGTGTATTGATAAATCGAAATAACTAAATGACGTTGGTTATATGCAGATAAGGTGGCTCACTCATCACATTTTTGAATTTGTATTAGATTTTGGAACTCATCAATAATTTTGCACACTTACCCCCACCTTTTTATTTCACGAATGTCTTCTATAAGACATCTGACAAGCTTTCATAAAATTCTTCATGTAACTTTCTAGGGTGTAGACAAAAATGTTAAATTAAGGGAAAATCCAGAGAAATCCATTCCCTATCAAATTTTTAATGTCTTGTATCTCCGTTATAAATCACAACGACCTATACACTTCATTTATCTGTAATGCTTAATCAATTGAAATAGGTTTCAAGAAATCCTAAATTTAAACAACATATGGATTGCGCCTCTTAATCTGGAAGTAAACAAATATAAATGTATGGGCGTTAACTTTAAACCTCATATCATATAATTATGTCCTCATACTACAGACAATAACTGATGTAAACTCAATAAATACAGCCGACTTCTTGTCGAATATTGAAATTACTGTTAATTTATTTTCTAGATATGCACATTCGACAACTTACGTCTCATCAATGCAGATAAAACCAAAACATTTGGAAGTATAGGTTTCAGTATTAAAATCGGCAGTTCGGTCCTGATAACTACGAATTCTTCAAATACACACAACCCCCTTTTAAAGTACTTCTGATAGGCCCATCCCTATGTCTTTTTGCCCTTTGGATTTCGGCTCTTATAAACTCTGTTCGGAAATTTTGTTATTACCCTCAGTTATAGTTAATGCTTTTTTTTTATCAGCGAGTTTAAGTTATAATGATATAATTATATTTTTAAATTTTACAACTTCGAAACGATATCAATATATCGTTAAAAAACTCTCAAGCCTCACCGAAAACGAAATTATTTAAGAGAGCATACTTATCCTTTAAATTGTAACATGGGTTTCACCTAAAAGTGATACATATATATTGTGTGCCTTATATGTTCCGATTGTCTCCTATTCGTCTTTTTGTCGGGCAATGGATGACCTCGATTGAAAGAACACTTTGCCAGGTAATTTTATTGTCGACTATCCCGTATCCATGGGGTGAAAAAAACCATGGACGTAGCGTTGTTCGGCGTCAAGCATTGAAATATTCTAAAATCAACCTGTGTTAGGGGCCGTCTTGAATTTACTGTGAGTAATGAGCAAAGCTCATTGTTGAAAGCCTCACTTCAAGATGAAGAACAACAATGCAACTGCCGTTCCAATGCTTGGTTTTTGCATATATTTCTAAAGACTTTGTCTCTTCTGTATTTATACTCATTATCATTGTTTATGTAAATGATGTTTGGCTTCGAAAATTAAAAAAAATAATTACAATATGATCAAAAGTTCGGTAACTCTAGGTGAAATACACCAAAAGAAAATCAAGAGAGTATGAGAATTAAGTTTACAAAAGCAGTCTATAACGTTTGTTTTATCCATTTTTACAAAAAAATTGTTCGATAATATTCAAATAGTTCTCGCCATATTATAGCTGAAATATTGCTTGGAGTAAAACATCAATCAATCAATTTAAAACAAAATTAAAGATTTTTGCACCTGGATCACATTTTCTTGGTGATAGCTACCTTTGTAATGAAGGAAATACATTACATATATTTGATGACATATAAGCAACAAATGAAACATGAAAGAAAACCGTTTCCCGCCAAAAATTTGTTGCCTTTAATTCAAAATTTTTTCTTTTTTTTTGAAGTTTTACCATAAGCTAAGCTTTGAAAAAAGATAAGTTTTTTATTATCACTACAAATTGTCTCACACTCGTATTCCCTTAATAAGCATACCCCTTAACTCGCTGTCAAAACATTTATATCAAGTTGTTGTACAAGCCAAACTAAAAGAAAATAAAATGAATAAAATAAGTATAAAAATTAATAAATTGTCAGCAGACGAAAAGGTGAATTTAGTGCACAACACATATGTAGGCTTGTTATACGTGAAGATAATTGCCAAGGGTGGTAGGTAATTGCCAAGGGTTGCATATTCAAGGAAGCTTTTAGTATTTCAGTGAATCGTTAATCGAAAAATAAGGATGTGATATCTAAATTATTGTATTGAACCGATACAATCAGGAAAAAACACAACATTTGTTAAAAATTCTGAATTTTAAGAGTTGATTTTTTAAAATTTTATTAGAATTTTATGTCTTTAACACGACATTCTGAAACCAAATAACTATCAATCCAATTTTATGTCCTACACGAAATTTCAAGAATAGAAAAAAAATATCAATCTAAAAAATGATTGGTTTTCCCACAAGATCCGATTGCACTCTGGATTTTTACATCTATGTAACAAGTCGTATGTACTCTCCAGTGCATTAGTACTTAGCGTCTTCTTTCTTTTATTTGTTTTTGTGTGTGTTTTTTGTCGGTAATTTGCAAAATCAATATAAAACGTCATCAAAATTTCAAATTAAAAATGGTATGATTTGTAATGGATCCATTATTTTCGTTCATATACTATGCCACACATAACGTGACGTCTGACCGCATGTGCTACATTTTCGTAATTGTTATCTTGCAATTGTTTGTGAGATTAAAATAAAGAACATGAAATTCGAATTTCTGCAAAAATTCATACCACAAAACATTCGGTGAATAATACAGAACTTGGACGCAGATACATTTGGTAATTTCTTCATTATAAATTTTATAATTTGGATGAATATTTTGGAAAATTCTTCCTTTTACAAAAATGTACCTCTGGGGAATGATCTCAATGATTTTACTCTCAAAGTACTTAAAAAATGAAAGTATAATTTACATGAATCGGTTGCATTGTAATTTACTTGCACCGTTTGGAATCACACTTTAATTACAGAACAACTGCAGAAATTTTAAGCGGAAAGAAACTTGAAAGACATACTCCGACCACTTGCAACTCGTGAGACTGAGCCTGTATCACTCACCTGACAAAATGCTTCTATGTCATGCAAATGCTGATTATCAAAAATGATGTTTTTTTCGAAAGGTCTTATGTGAAGATTTATTCTCCATTAGCACCCATGTCTTTTGTCAGTTCAAGTTGAAATGAGTAATATTTGTGAATGACCTTCCATACATCATTACAATGCATTTTAGTTAGAATGTCTTCGCATACTTTCAGAACAGATGATGGAAAAATGATTTTTCCAAAGGGTTCAACGTAAATCTATGTTCAAGGCTGGTAGGTATTAATTTTGTCTGATCTGACCAAAATATAACATCTTCAATACATCATTCCAATACAGTTAAGTTAAATTTCTTTCGATGTTTTCAATCAGATGATGGCTCGGCCCTTGTTAAACTATGTTCCATGCGGCCATTTCTATCAGATCATAATGAATTAGTAATTTTTGTAAAGGATCTTTCATACATCATTCCTGTAAAGTTTGG